>JAOTQJ010148373.1:0-33194 GCA_025642045.1 Solanum sejunctum
TCTTTAGATCCAGATAATGCAAAGTGATGGGTTGGTTATTAGTTCTATAGTTTTTAGTTCATACTATGTGGGCTGGGCTTTTTTAATCCTCACCCTAAAAAACCCAATGAGTCACACACTAAGCATAGCAATTATATAAAATGGTCAATCGAACTTTTGTTCAACCTTATAGAATTAAGAATTAGAAATGTTCCCCTTGATTAGAAAAAGACTGAATTGGTCTTTTTTTTGTTCCATCATTGTATAGGAGGGAATAGACAAGTAGTAAAATTATTCCTTTTCTAGAAATATCCAAATTTTAATGCCCAATATTCCGTAGATAGTTCGAACTGTATAAGAGCAATAATCAATTTTATGTTGAATCATTTGTAGGGGAACCCTGCCTTCTATAATCCATTCGACACGTGTAATTTCTTTTCTGTCGATATGCCCCATAATTTGTATTTGAATTCCTCTTGTATCTGCTTGTTCTGTTACTTCAATGGCCTTTTTCATTACTTTTCAAAATGAAACTCTATTCTTTAATTGTCCAACTATAAATTCTACAAGAATATTAGGGTTTTCGTAATGTTTTCTAATTTTTGTGACAGCAATATTCAGTTTTCGATTTACACAATTAAATTCTTTTTGTAAGGTCATTTATAATTCTTTGATTCTGCGCGGTCGACTTTCTATTAAATAATTATGGGAATCCCATAAATATTGGAGTGGTTCTTCGAATCGATCACAGATTCTCAGCCCCGTCTTTTGGCTTCCACTCCAATTGATCTGTCTTGTTTCCATCCCACTGTGAGAAGGTAGAGAGCAAAACCAACCCAGCAAATAACTATTACTATGCCCCTTTAATAAAGCATGTACTTCTTGCAAGGCTTGCTAAGCTTGTTCATATGACAGACATCACAAAATTAGTCCATTGAATGATCACCGATCGAGGGCATCACTTTCCATTTTTTGCAATAAATGTTGCCATTGTGAAAGTGAAATAAACCAAATCAGCTGCATATTCATATTCCTCGAGAACGAAGCAGAAGGAAAGGATGGATAACACTCCATTTTTATGAATGCCACCTTCATTCAATAGATGTAAAACAACCTTCCAAATGGGGAACTTTCAGTAGAGGTTTTAAGGTAGACTACCAAGCTCGAATCTCCTTTCACTCTTCAACGTTTTGTTTGAGTGAAGGACATTCTATTCTAACAACCATCGTGGAATTATCTTCTCTTTATTTAGGAGTGAATACCCATAAATATTCGTATCTACGATCTACTTTTCTTGCCTGTATTGCTTATCCTGATTCTCCTAGTTCGGATGGAACCCTTGATGAGACAATCGAAGAAAGAACTACTTCTTCTAAGTGATGCTAACGCTCCTCTAGGGACTTTCATCTTTCTATCCTTCTCATCTCACATGCAAAGAATAGAATATGGGGCAAGCGGATAATCCAACCTCACATTGGGTGGAGATTCATCCCGCAGAAATAGTTGGGAAAGAAACCTTGCCTGAGCTATTCTTTTAGCAGCACTTTTCCGAAGGAAAAGGCATCTCACTTCTTACCTAGAATTTATTTCAGGGCCATACAAAAATTTAGAAATCTAACATTTTGACAGATTAAAAGATCCTGAATGGAATGATTTTGAAAGACCGTCCTACAAAATTTTACAACTCATCCAGGTTAGGGTGGAATTTTAGATGTGCAAGTAGAGAGTAAAACAAAGGCATCCCTATTAGGCAAAAGTGACACCAACACTGTTTCTCAGCTGCAGGTGCATCATGATCGTCCAATGACTTGCCTATCCTACCCTTGGGCTGACACTGACTTTGGAAGTCTTGTAGCTCCTTATGGATCAAATGCCATCATTTATCCTCAAATGGTGGGTGTCACATCCACAAGAGTTGCACTTCCTCTTGAATACATAGAGAGGTTGCCCATTTATGTGAATGCGAAACAATACAGTGCTATCCTCAAATGGTGATAGGTCCGTGCCAAGCATCAGGCACAAAATAAGTTGTTCAAAAACAGAAAGCCATATATTTATGAGTCTCGACATCATCACGCAATGAAGAGAGCTAGGGGTTATAGAGGGTGCTTTTTGAACACAAAGAATATGCAGTAATCCAAGCCTTCCTATCCAAAGCACGACAGAAATGTCTTTAATTGTTGGGCAGGTGGCAACATATCTAGTTATATGGTTCGGGCTCAGAGAGTGGTAGTTGGGGGACTTCCACCCAATTTGGTTCTGATGTGACAAGCATATTCAATGGCGATGACATGTTCCAGCAGCCAGAGTTTAGAGTCTTTAGCTTCCCTTTTCACGTGGGTGCTACCATGCATGAAGCTACAGACTTCATGCATGTTGGAACCTGATAGCATGCTTGTCTTATCCATGGTGGCGGTGCCAACACAGGCTACATTGCAAATGCATTCTTATTGGTGCACATAAATGGATAATTAGCAGTTTATCCTTGGCTATGGTACTCTCCCTTTTCCATATTGAAACCTTCAACAACACTTTTTCCTATACTTTGGTCATGATATGGTATACGGTTCATGGTTAATGAGAAAACGAGCACAGGTTGGTGCTGCACATCATCAAGAAGGGCAGGGAAAGGAGAAAAATATATTGTTCTTAATCAGAAATAGTGGAGATTAAGGCCATTTTCTCCTTTTCATGGTCGAGCGGGTATGGAACATCTTGTACTTTTATGTTTGTACTTGTTATTGTTGTTTGCATTTATGTTTTTCGTTCTTTTACGCTTTGTATTGTTCAAATTCTTAATAATTTTTGCTAGGGCTTTATGCAACAAGATGAACTTATTGAACAAAAAAAAGATTTAGAGCATGAGTCAATTGATAGTTGGGAGCAACTTGAAGGTGAATTCCTTATCTATTTTTATAGCACTCATCATACAGTGAGTATGATGGAGTTGACAAACACCAAGCAAAGGAAAGATGAACCCACAGTGGACTTCATCAATTGGTTGCGATCATTAAGTTTAGATTGCAAGGATCGCCTCTCAGAAACTTTTGCCGTCATGATGTGTACCCAAGGAATGCATTGGGGTATTGTGTATATACCCCCAAACCCTTATTTTGTACCCTTTGTTTTCTTTCTAAAAGAGGGCCTGGAACTGGGCTCTCTTTACAGCCCCTAAAGGCATTAGGAAGAGATTTAGTCAGCCAATGTAATAACTTCAATTGATATAAAAATCTATCAAGACCTAAAACAAAGAATACCATCTTCCAGGGAGTCTTTTTATTTTGCATATCTCGAGTTTTGAATTCTCCTTACGCTTTTTCGTCACGATTTTCTCTTCAAGAACACTCATCTCATCAATTCTTCCCCTCGTTCCTTTTATCTTGGACATTGAGATGTTTATTCAAAGCATTCTTTTCTACCCTATGTATGCGACACAAGCTATGGAGTTGTAGATTTAAGACCTAAGGATATTTTTTTGACGTGTGATCGGGTCTTAGAATCCTTAGGAAAGTGTAAGCACCTTTATACAATTTTAGAGCTTCTATTTCTAAGGTAATATTGAGACATGAACTCTATGTTATGGCCAAAGCCATTGCTAGAAGCAATTTGCATGGAGCCAATAGCTGGAGGGAACAATGACAAATCCTCAATTTCATCTTGTCTAAGATGCTCCATTGTGTCATGAACTGTAAGTTAACCCTTTCTCTATCCTATTTAATGGTGTTGGATAAAAATTCATTGTTATATATGGTGGATAAGATAGACATAACCAAAACTCTGCCCCGGTGAGTGAAAGAAAAATGAGAAAAGGGTAGAAAAGAGCTTGAGCGACTGACTATTTGTTTGTAGTGAAAAGGAAAGAGAAGATCTTCAGATATTTTTTCAAGGGGAGGAATTTGTTGATCATGGGTTAAGATATGGCTAAATTCTCTCTCATGGTAGCATATATTACGCTCGAGGTCTCTCGAGCCTCCAGTTGTACCAATGTCTATATTCCGTTCTAGGAGTAAGGTAAATTTCTTTTTTGGTATGTGGAGTTTTCTTTTGTTGTTATGATAGGCTGAGAGCAGTGCTCGCTCCCTTGTATTTGGGGGAATTGGACGGTCGTTCCACTCTTCGAGACTTTCTGTATTCTTTTCTCATTAAAACAACTATAACTGAAACAGACTGCTACGAATTTAGACCGACAGCATACCTAAGCACTCATGCCTGCAGATCCCTCGATTCTCTTTCTATGATTACTTTGGAAAAGAAAGTCTCACTACTTAATAGCTTTCAATATTCTTTCCCCCATATATATATTGAGTAGAACGAGTTTGCTTCATGATTTCGTGACATACCAAATAAGGGATTGTTAGAAGAAAGCTCCTATAGTGGACATCTATAGCCCTTTGTATAGGTTGGATTCTTGTTTAAGGCCATAAAGTGCTCGCTTGAGGCGGCAAAAAGAGATAGAATGATTTTCAAAGATAAATTATCGGCACCTTGAACTGTACTATCAGAATTATTCTCTGAAGAATTTTTTAAAGTAACCCAGTCAGATGTCTCAGAAAGGGTAGTGATCTCCCCCTGAAAAGTATCACGACCATAAACAGAAAAAGGGGAGATTGCATGTTGATAATACAAAATGGCAATCTGTTGATTAAATATAATGCAGTAGTTAATGCTTAAACCCATAAATGCTTGTTGGCTAAAAAGCTCTTTTCGGCAATAGAATAGTACTCCTATTCATTCCTATTCCCATTTGTAAAATAAAAAAGAAAATTCCATTTCCCCCATTGTACTCCATGTACGAATAAAGTGAGAAAGGGGGAGTAATAATAAGCCATATAGAATCCATGTATTCATGATTAAGTAAAATCCCTCGATGAGATATTTTATCATAATTAATATTTTTTGGCTAACAGAGGGATCAAATGGTATATAGTTCATTTGTTGGTAGCTTGGAGGATTAAAAGCATGACTCTTGCTTTCCAATTGGCTGTGTTTACATTAATTGCTACTTTGTTACTCTTATTGATTAGCGTACCCATTGTATTTGCTTCTCCTGATGGCTGGTCATGTAACAAAAATGTTGTATTTTCTGGTACATCCTTATGGATTGGATTAGTCTTTCTGTTGCGTATCCTTAATTCTCTTCTTATTTCTTGAACCAATTCGTCGTAGACCCAAAACCAAAATGATCCCCCTAATTTTTCTTGGTTGTAAGAACATTAAATTTAAATCTAAGTCCCCAAAGAAAATGCTTTTAGCTGATGGCGAGATCAATTTTTTGTTCAAAAGGAAGGAGACGAACAACCGCCCAATGGTGCTTCCAAAAGCAGTAGGATTGATTCTCCTAATAATAAAATAAATAAATATGTCAAACTCATCTATTATTTAGCCCTTTGTGATCGAAACAACCTATTAAGGTCAACATCAATTTTTCACCTATGTGGTGTGCTTGCAGCCACTTTCAGTCTTTCCTAATATTTAGATTGAGTAGACATCAAATGAGAACGAACTCTGATTCCAACAACCCAAAAAATTAGGAAAATTTATGTTGAAATTGAATATTACAGACGTGCCCTACAGGAAGTTAATGCTCTAAGAGAGATTGGAGAAAGGAAAATTGTCATGTCCTTGGTCCAAAATCTCTTAGCAAACTCGATGGTTCCGTTCTCGGATATTATCGATTTTGCTAAGAGATTGTAACATCAAGCCTATCCCGAAAAATCTTGTACTGTCGCACCACCTCTATTAAATATCATCACCTAACAGGGCGTAATCAACAAAAGGGGTAGTACTCGTCGGGTATGCATATTTCGCAGCTAGCCATACTATATAATGGTGGGAAAGCGCAAATAGGGACCATGATCCATAGTAACCTAACGGCTATCCTGTTAAGAAGGCAATCTTACTCACCCTCTTTACCATCGAAGGGACAATCAAGAAAGCATTGAGACCCAATGTTGACTATTGAAGATGCTAAAGTACTACCCCAAATCATTTCGAATAAGGTGTATATGAGTACCATTATTGGAATTGGAATCGGTCAAGCTTTTAAGGCTTATATCTCCTATTGATTTTCTTTATTGTGTCACCTCGCTTCGTTTCACTTTCAACTATGCAAATAAATAGGTTAGGCTTATCATTGCGTTAAACTTCCTTGAAAGGGTACAGAGTGGATCCTTGTACCATACTCAAGCTTTGGATCAATTCCTTTGATCGATCCTTTCGTGCTTCCATTTCTTCTAGATTGCAGCCCAAGAGGGCACTCTGGAGCAACCTTTCGAACTGCTACTGAATCCATAGGCAGCCAAGAGAGAACCAGGTGAACTGAAAGATCTTAGTATCCATAGGAAAAGAAAGCAAAAGTGATTCCCATAGTAGCGGTGGGTGAAATGAGAGCTGCCTAAACCGTGAAATGGGATGGGTTGTGGGAGAGCAATACAAGCATTGTGTAGCTAGGCAAAGCAGCCCAAATGTTTCACCCTAGATGGCGAAAATCCCGTAGCCGAAAGCATCACTAGCTTAGGATCTAACCCGAGTAACATGGGGCACACCAATCTCATTTAGAAAGCCAGATCTCTGTCTTTCAGCAACTGAATGGGAAGTGGTTTAAGAAAAAGAAAGGACTTTAGAATCGGATGCACTCGCCCAGCGAGAATGGCCCTGACCCTGCCAACTATGTATCAAATAGAAAGAAGAGCAAGAAAGGAGAAGATAACTTTAGATTTTGGTAACTCTCTAGGAGTCATCTTTAACCTTGAATGCTATTAATAGATTCTATAGTAATAATCCCTGGGAATTGGAATAAAAGAAATCAGTAAAAAGGTATCTCGCTAGTCACATAAATTAATCACCGAATTGGACCTACAAATAGGTCAATTTCAAGATCGCATATCAATGGATTATCCACTTCATTTAAGAAAATCCAAACGTGTTATTTTTATCAAAATAGATTCTTTATTTGTACATCTACTCTTTTGGCAAGTCTGATTAGCCCCATCTTTGTTTATGTCTCGGGTTAGAAGAAATTACTATAATACGCTCCCACCTACGGATTAGTCAACATTTTTCACAAATTTTATGAACGGAAGCTCTTATTTCATATTTTTCATTCCTTATCTTAATTATGCATCTATTTCTTAGAAGAAAATAAGTTTCTTAAAATTGTTCATCTCGAATTGTATTCCCACGAAAGAAATCGTAAAGTTCAAAACCTAATCCTTCAAATATTTGTTGTGGAGTCGATAAATTGTATGCCCTTTGTTTGAATCATAAGGACTTACTTCAATTTTGACTCTATCTCCTAGTAGTATTTGTATAAAACAAAGTTCCTTTAAAGTCTCAACTAATGCGAAAGATATTAGATACACACCCCCTTTTTCTTTTTCAAAACTTTACACAAATAGGAAGTTTCAAATCCAATTTGGATATTATAAAGGATTACCAGATATAACACAAAATTTCTCCACCCTCTCCAGATGGACTTTAATAATCCCGTTGAGGTCTTGTGGATCAATCCACAATCGTGGATCCTCTTGACCATAGAATATTACTTTATATAAGGAGCTTATTTGGTCGCGAGTCACAAAAAACATTTCCGTGTTGAGCAAGTCTCGCACCATCACCTCATAAGCCCTAGGTGAGAGATATCCCCATCTCTTGCGAACATATTGTACACATTTTGGGCTTTGATTCGGTTGGTTTAGATAGAACCCCATAAGGTCTAAGTTTGTGGGTCAAGACTGATAAGTCCATCGGTCCATATAGTTGTCCATGTACTAGTACAAGATTCATCACTTATGCCAAAGGTCGATTGAACATGTTCGGGTGCATACAAATGACGGGTTTGACAGATGAATTCATTCCCATGTAGATAAATACAATAGATGGAAATCTAAGCAAGTAGCATAGGTTTAGGTTTGGCCTCAATGGGCAAATAAAATGGAGCACCTAACAATGCATCTTCACAGACCAAGAACTATGAGATCACCCCTTTCATTCTAGGGTGATAAAGGGATCATACCATTTGAGCCATTTTTTTTCTTGACTCAAAATCAAAATGGGAGAAGGTTTGAAAAAGTATCTTAGAGTGTCTACGATTGGGAGGGTCTCTTAACGCCTTCTTTTGTCTTCTCATCAGAGTTATTTCACAAAGACTTGTAAGGGTAAGGAAGAAGGGGGGAACATGTACACTTAGAGAGTGCAATTCACCTACTTGCCTAAAGATAAAGGGGAAGAAAGGGATGCCAGGTATAAAGTAACCGGAGGGGGCATAAAATAAACCTAGAAAGGGAAGCCATAGGAGCAGGAGTGGAGAGAAAGTGAAATAGGAAAGTTGTGTTCCCATTCAATTGATCGATTCAGAGTCCCGAACAGAAGCGTAATCCCATACTCTGCTAAGAAAAGTAGAAGTTCCTACTCTAGGAACATTGACATACGATCTTTCTAGATTAGGGAGAAGAGTATGAACCTGAAACCAATATGAAAGAAAGTTGCGAATGACTGGACTCAATTTTCTAAAACCAGTAAAGCTCTGTACATGCCAGATTATGAATTAGTAACTGCTTCCAATTTCCAAAATAATGTACACATTATCGTGAAATGCTTAGAGATCAAAAAGAACACCAATGGCAAAAGCACTCTGCTCGGCCACATAAGAACCTGCCCTTGGGAGGGGAACAACAGCTGGAAACGCTTAGGTGAGCAGTAGAAGCCTTCTCATTCACTGTTGGATGAGTCACCACAGCACTTTTTTCTTCCTTTGAAATAAAGATATAAAGCTTTTCGTTCCTTCTTGTTAACACAGGAAATATAACTCATTCTAAGGTAGAGCTTGGTAAATCTATTTTGATTCTCTATTAACCAATAATGTGGAACTATTAACATGGTTAAAACAAACTGCTTGAAGTCTAGACGCAGCATGGAACGCTTTCTACCACTATGTTAATATAGAGGTGGTTTTCAAATAAATATTTTATCAATATAGGATACTCATATTGATAAAATGATTTTAACCGCTTATGATAAATTGTAAAAAATAAAGATTTTACCCCTTTTATCTAATACTGAATTGATGATGCAAAGGATAGTAATCGTCTCGAAAAGAGTAAGCTGTGACGGGGGAATAAAATGTTGAGGAATAACAAAAAGATAATAAGGTATGGTCAATTGAGAGGAATAAGCGATGCTAGTCTTGTCAGTCTATCCCCTGCTATAGAAGATGATGGTTTAGTTTACTATGAGCGTACTTCAATGATTAGGCAGTGCCAATTATTGTCACATCTTATGTGGACACAGAGTAAGTGCTGGGAACGCATCAAGGCTATTCATAGAAAACTAATTGGAAATTACCCATGAAATCATAGCCCGCTAGGGCGACCTCCTTATGCATGAACATAGAGACAACTAAAAGGCTTATCCTTTACTCCCCTATTCTTGAAAATACTGCTATGCACCTTGACTTTTGGGCGAGAGACTAGGCCGACTTACTGCTTACTGCCATGGTTTAAGCTTTAGGCTCCATAAACGGAACTCTGTTTAAGTATTAGGGAGGGGAGAATTTCTCACCTCCTAAGAGTATAAAGAAGCGGAGTCTCACCCCAACAAACTAGATGCACGCATCATGGCGTTCTACCAATACTGCTATAGAAGATGGTGGTATAGTGTACTATAAGCATACTTCAATGATTAGGTGGTGCCATGCAACCAATTCATCCCAAGAATAATATCAAAATCAACCATGTCTAACTCAACAAGATCACAATGCAAAATTTTATGCAAGATACAAATAGGACAAAATTTATAACCTTTCTAGCAACAATACATGCACCAATAGAAGCAGACACCTTATACAACACATGCAATAACTCGGGGTCAACATGGAACTTCTTGTCAACAAAGAGGGTAACAAAAGAAAGAGTGGCACCGAGGTCAATCAATGCATACATATCAAAGTTAAATATTTTCAGCATACGGGTAACAACTTTAGGGACTTCATCAACCCCTTGCCTTCCATACAAAGCATAGAACCAGTTGTGCCTTGGGACACCATCGTGTCGGCCACCTCTCCATAATGGGACCGTGTTAGCACCTTATGGGCAAACCTCCTTGCCCTTATTGCAATTCTGAGGGAAATCTATTACCTTATGCCCCATTCCCAAAACCATAACAAGCACTGGTATTTCTCAAACATGAGTAACCATGACCCTTATTGGACTTTGGACACACATCAATAGGAGCCACACCCTTAATACCTTGGGCCCTTGGAAGATCAATTTCAACTTTATTATCAAATGCATGAGTAGACCTTCCACCTTGGTGGAACAGGCCACTCCTTTGGAACTTAACCTCAAAATGGGCTCTTTTGGCCTCATGACCCCTTCTCTTCCTCACTTTCTCCTATTCCATTTGTTTGGCACAGGTAACCGAACGTGACAAGTCTATGACATTAATCAACATGGTGGACCATCATTCTTCATTGACCAAGTTGAAAATATCTATCATAAATTTTTTCATCCTAGATCTTTAGTTGGCCACCAAATGCGGAGCATACTTAGAGAGTTAGGTAAACTTGAGTGCATACTCCTTCATACTCATAGAACCCTTGTCTCAAATTTATAAATTTGACTAACTTAGCTTCCCTAAGTTCAAGGGAGAAGAACCGATTAAGAAAGGCCTCCTTGAACTCCTTCCAAAGTACGACATAGTTGACTCCCTTTTTCGCCTTGTACCATATTTGTGCTATCCCTTTGAGTTGGTAGGCCACCAAATCCGCCTTATCCTCTCGCCTCACACCCATGATAGACAAAATTGTATAGACCTCATCAATGAACTTTTAAGGGTCCTCACTTACCTTTGACCAAAAGAATTCCAGGGAATTCATTCTCATGAAGTCTCTAACTTGAGAGGATGGTGTAAGAGAATGAGGGGCTTGGTCCCCTTGATTATATTGATTAGATACTACTTATGCAAGCAAGGTGAGAGCATCCCTAATCTCTCCATTTATGGGTTGCTCCTCGGGTGTGCGTGCTTCTCTTCCCTTCATATTATGCATGATCTATCATAGTAAGGAACAATTGTTGGGGGGTGGGAACTTACTTAAACTCTATAGCACTACTTAATCCAAAATGTCTCATAGCCTCATACTCATAGTTGTGGCGCCCAACACAACAATGAATAAGACTCTAATCAATGAGGTGCGTTAAACTCTAAGGATATAACAAGCTAGTGCTCTAATACCAACTTTGTCACAACCCAAGCCTAGGGGCGAGATGTCAATGGCGAATGGGGAACCCAAATGACCCCAAATAAGCCTCATAGCATACTATTATGCATCCTTGATCACGGAAACAATAAAACATGATATTCAGAGATAGGAATAACAAGGAAAATTGGACTAAGGGTAAAATTTCTTATCATAACATCAAAGAACAAGAGAGTTAAGACTCATAGCATAGATACATAATATCTCCAAGAACACCCCTACTACATAAATAAGAGCGAGGGCCACGACAAGCAATCGAGCTCACCCTCATAGTTAGTACATGAACAAATGTAAGATAGTCTTAGTATAAAGTAAGAAAACATAAGCAACGTCCTCAAAATGGAGGACTCACTAACAATCTTGAGAGACATTCGTTCTAGCCACGTGGAGGAGGAGGAGGATCAATCAGTGGACCGGTCCCTATATTGTAACATCATGTAGGCATAGAGTATGCGTTAGTATGTTTGAATGTACTAAATATGTAAGATGAAATGTAACAAGAGAGGCTTTATAGGCATAATGCATAAACATAAGCAATTAATAGCATACTAACAATATGACATGTATGAATGATTCATAGCTCCAAACATAGTAAAGCAGTTACAATTTCATAAACCGTAACATAGTGTGCAGTGAATTTCATAATAGATAAGACCCATGAATAATCAACTATAAATCATGCAATTTTAAGTAAAAAGAGCTCTGGTATCATGTAAAGGAACCCATGAAAGAAACCACATAACATAGCTCTGGAGATAAACTTGATGAAGTTTGGAGATGGAGACTTGAACCTTGAGAGATAATCCTTAAATCCGAAGAGGGTTTTAAGACTTGAATTTATGAGTAAAATATTTGGCTAAGTGTTTGAATGAATATTGGGGAATGTTTATAATGATTTGAGGGTGAAAAATGGCTAAGTGTAGGTACTTTTATGTTTGAGAAAACTTAGACCCAAGACTTAATACTCTTGAACCAAAGTCAAAACTAGACCAAGAATAATACTAGTCCGCGCCCTTGACATGTCCCGCCAAGGGCATGAAAAGCTCACTGGAAATGCATTTTTTTGAAAAATAAAATTGCTAATCGTTTGCCCTTAAATCAGTGTTAGACCCATCTTACACTGAAAATGACTCCCTAAACAAGAATATGAAGTTGGATTTTCAATATCGCACGTAGATTTTGAGATGTATGGAAATTACGATTCTAAGTACTTTCGAGAACATTTTCGTGAACTTTTTGGGGTCGCTACATTGACTCTTTTATTTTGGGCGTTTATGTTATAAAAGTGTCTTTTTAGTCCTTTTACCCTTATTTCTACTTTTATTATGTTGTTTAATTGGTTCCTTGACCAAGGATGCGTAATGATTTATTAGGAGGCTTGTTTGGGGTTTCTTCGGGCTCCCCATTCGCCATGTCATATCTTGGTCCTAGGCTTGGGTTATGAAAACTTGATCTCAGAGCATCAGGTTGTTAATGGTCCTTAGTATCCAACATAATGAATCGATTAGAGTCTTGTGTTGTGCACCACAACCCTGATCATGGGGCTACGAGACATTTTAGGAAATATTTTTCTTCTTCTTCATTTATGTCGTGCTATAGAAGCTAGGTGAGTTTTCCCTCTAACAATTATTCTTTGTCATGCTTAGATCATGCCTAATACAAGAGGAAGAAGAGCCCGCACTCCCAAGGAAGAACCGGCCCATGGTGAGCTCCGGGATACTCTTACTTTGCTTACAAAAGTTGTGGTCAATCAAGCCAATCAAGGGGCCCAAGCCCCTCCTATTCTTATACTGGCATCATGGATAAGAGACTTCATGAGGATAAACCCACTAGAATTCTATGGGTCTAAGGTAGATGAGGACCCTCAAGAGTTCATTGATGAGGTCTACAAGGTATTGGCTATGGCTGTTAGATCAGAAGAAAAAATGGAATTGGCGGCCTACTAACTCAAGGGGGTAGAACAAATACGGTTTAATCAATCGAAGGAGGAGAAGGGAATCAATAATGTGGTGCTTTAGAAGGAGTTCAAGGTAGCTTTTCTTAATTAGTTCTTCCCTCTTAAGATTAGGAAACCCAAGATGGTAGAGTTTATGAATTTGACATAAGGGTCTATAGGTTTGAGAAAGTATTCCCTCAAGTTCAATCATCTCTCTAAATATGCTCTCCACTTGTTTGCCGACCCAAGGTCTAGAATGAGTAATTTCGTAATGGGTGTATCGAATTTGGTGAGTGGGGAATGTCGGTCTGGTATATTGATTAGTGACATGGATTTGTCCTATTTGATGACCTATGCCAAGCAAATAGAGGGGGAAATATTGAGGGAGAAGAGGAGTAATGAGGCCAACAAGGCCCATTTTGAGGAAAAGTTCCACAGCTAAAAGGGTGGTTGATTCCATCATGGCCAGGGGTCTTCTCATGCTTCTAATAGGGGAGATGACAATGACATACCAATAGCCCAAGGTAATAGGGGCTTGGTCCCAAATGCTATGTGTCCAAAATGTGGTAACGCTCATGGGATCCCTTGTTTGAAAGATACTAATGCATGTTATGGATATGGGGAAGTGGATCACAAAATAATTGATTGTCCTCGTAGCCGCAGCAAGGCTAAGGAGGTCCATCCATAAGGTGCGAATATGGTTCCTTTGAGGAGAGGTGGTAATCAAGGGGGTGCCCTAAGGTACAATCAGTTCTTTACACTCCTAGAGAGGTAAGAGGTTGAGGAGATTCCCAATGTTTTCACAGTATGTCAAAGTCTTTGATTTTGATGTGTATGTATTGATAGATCCGGATGCCACTCTTGCTTTTGTTGCCCCTTTGATTGCCAAAAGGTTTCAAGTTAAGCTTGAAATATTGTGTGAGTCGTATAAGCTGTCTACTCGCCTTGGTGCATCTATTGTTGCTAGAAAGGTTTATAGAAATTGTCCCATTTGCATCTTGCATAAAATATCACCTTGTGATCTTGTTGAGTTTGATATGGTTGATTTTGATGTCATTCTTGGGATGTATTGGTTGCATGCATAGTATGCCTCTATTCATTGTAGAACTCGTAGGGACAAATTTCAATTCCCAAATAAACCCGTTCTTGAGTGGGAGAGTGATGATGTAGTGACCAACGGTTGGTTTATCTCTTGCAATAAAGCCCATAAGTTGATCTCTAAGGGATGCGTCTATCATCTTGTGAGGGTAAGAGATATGGAGTCTAAGGTCCTTCCTATAGAATTGGTTTTGATTATAAGTGGGTTCACTGATGTCCTTCCAAATGAACTTCCAAGTGTTCCTCCCGAAAGAAAAATAGATTTTGATACAGACCTCCTTCCTGATAATCAACCCATTTCTATTCTCCCTTGTTATATGGCCCCGGTGGACTTAAAGGAGTTAAAGGAGCAATTGAGGGATTTGTTGTATAAGGGTTTCATTTGTCCTAACCAATCACCTTGGATGCTCTGGTGTTGTTTGTGAAGAAGAAGGACGGGTCTCTTAGGATGTGTATTGACTATCGGCAACTCAATAGGGTTATAATAATGAATAAGTATCCTCTTACAAGGATTGATGATTTATTTGACCAATTTCAATGGGCTAGTAGCATCTCTAAGAATGATCTTTGGTCTGGGTATAATCAAGTGAAAGTGAGAAAGTGTGATACTCCTAAGACGCCCTTCGAGACTAGGTAGGGCCTTTGTAAATTTGTTGTGATGTCCTCTTTGTTGATCAATGCACAGGCTATCTTCATGGATCATATGAATAGGATCTTCAAACCCTACCTTGATTTGTTTGTTTGTAGTCATTATTGATAATATTTTGATCTACTCACATAGTGAGGAGGAGCATATGGGTCATTTGAGGGTTGTGCTATCAAGGTTGAGGAAAGAAAAGTTGTATACTAAGTTTTAAAAGTGTGAATTTTTGTTAACAGAGGTTACCTTTCTAGGTCATGTCGTGTCGGGGATGGTATTAAGGTGTATCCTAAAAAGACGGATGTGATTAGAAATTGTTCTAGACCATTGACCCCGTCAGACATTAAAAGTTTCTTAGGCTTAGCAGGTTACTACTGAAGATTCATGAATGGGTTCTCTTCTATTGCTTCTCCCATGACTAAATTGACTCAAAAGAAGGCTAAGATTGTATGGACCGATGTGTGTGAAAAGAGCCTCCAAACTTTGAAAGATAAGTTTGTGTCCACCGCTGTTTTGTCTCTAGTGGAAGGGCTAGAAGAGTTTGTTATGTATTGTGATGCTTCCTTGGTTGGGTGGGTGTGTATTGATGCAAAATGGTAAGGTCATAGCCTATGCCTCTAGGCAACTCAAAGTGTATGAAAATAATTATCCTACTCATGATCTTGAATTGGCTGCCTATGGTATTTGCTTTGAAAATTTGCCATCACTATTAGTATGGAGGGAATGTTGATGTGTTTACTGACCATAAGAGTCTCCTATGTGTTAACTCAAAAAGATCTCAACTTGAGGCAAAGAAGGTGGTCAGAACTTCTTAAGGATTATGATATGAGTTGCATTATCAATCGGTAAGCCTAATGTTATGGCGGATACTTTTAGTAGGGTGTCTATGGGTAACCCAGCTCGTGTTGATGGCAGTGGCATAGAAGTGACTTAGGAGGTACATCGGTTGGCTAGATTGATGGTTAGGTTGGAAAAGGTTGATAATGGTGGCATTATAGTTGTTGATGTTCAAAGTCTTCCTTGGTTAATGAGGTGAAATCAAATCAAGATCTTGATCCCTCCTTGTTAGAATTGAAGTCCTTGGTGAAAGAGGGCAAGGTGGAGGTTTTCTCCCTAGGGGGAGATGGTGCCCTTAGGAACCAAGGTAGGTTGTGTTTGCCTTGTGTTTAATAAGTTGAGAAAAAAATTCTTGCTCAGGCTCATAATTCTTCCTATTCCATCCACCCTAGTTCTACTATGATGTGTAGAGACTTAAGAGAGGTGTACTGGTGGGGAGGCATGAATAGGAACATCTCCAAATTTGTTTCTGGTTGTTATTGTTGGCAACAAGTCAAAGCCCAGTACCAAAGGCCTGGTGGCCTAGAACAAGACATGTGGTAAGGGTTGCCCAAGACTAGAAAGGGTTTTGATTCAATTTGGTTTGTAGTTGATAGAACAACGAAGTCTGCTCATTTCCTACCAGTTAAGACCATATATGGAGCTGAAGATTATGCTAGGTTGTGCATTCATGACTTGGTGAGGTTGCATGGAGTTTCTTTATCCATTATATCATATCATGGTGCTCAATTTACCTCATATTTTTGGAGGTCCTTTCAAAGGAGTCTTGGTACAAGAGTCAAAATTAGTAGGCCTTTCACCCTTAAACAGATAGTGAAGCTGAATAAACTATCCAAATATTTTATGATATGCTTAGGACTTGTGTATTGGAGCATAAGGGTAGTTAGGATGATCATCTTCCTATGATTGAGTTTGCCTAAAACAATAACTATCATGCTAGCATTATGGCTTCTTTTGAGGCTCTCTATGGTAGTCATTGTAGATCACCGATTAGGTAGTTTGAGGTTGGAGAGGTGGATTTATTAGGACAGAATCTGGTTTTGGAGGCTCTTTAAAAGGTTAGTATGATTAGAGAAAGGTTGAAGATAGCCCAAAGTTGCCAAAGGTCCTATGCTGATATGAGTTGAAGGGATCTTGAATTCAAAGTTTGTGATTGGGTCTATTTAAAGGTTTCACCCATGAAGGGTGTGGTTCATTTTGGTAAGAAGGGTAAGTTGAGCCCAAGGTATATGGGTCCTTATAGGGTAATAAAGAGAACTAGTAAAGTGGATTACAAATTGCAGTTGCCTGGTGAAATGAATTTGGTTCATCTGGTGTTTCATGTGTCTATGTTGAGAAAGTGTGTAGGTGATCCAAATGCTATTGTTCCATTGGATGTTGTAGGTGTAGATGAAGACAACTTGACTTATGAGGAGGTTACAATAGACATCTTAGATAGGCAACTGAAGAGGATAAGGAACAAGGATGTTTCTTCCATTCTACTCAAGCCTAAGGTACTAATTCTAAGTCTCATATATGATTTTAAGTCCATGTTCTGCCCATGACATTTGTATGCATTCATATTTTGTTGATGAGTTCATTGTAATTTTACACTTATGTTGTTGAAATAATGTTTAAGTGCATTGTCCTTAAGTGGGCTGAAATTGTTATGTTTACGTCTCTCATATACATAACTTTGAAATTTGAGGACAAAGGTAAAGATATTGAAATGACTCCAAAAAGTGCTCGACAATGTGCCTTAGAAGTGCTCGAAATTTTAATTTTCATATATCTCTAAATTCATGATATCAAAAATCTGACTTCACATTCTTGATTAGGGGGTCAAATTGAGTAGAAAATGAACCTAACCCCTATTTAAGATCAACCATAGTAAAAGTTAAAAATCGCAAAAAAGTGATTTCGAGAGAGCATCCACGCCCCTTACGCAACGTGCTAAGGGCCCGTTATAGTGTTATTTTTTGCCTGTTATTTCTTGTCCGGACCAAGGCCTTTGGGGATTGGGCCTAAGCCTTACCATGCGTAAAAATACCTATACTTTGCCTTATTCCACCCTTATATCATTCAAGACATTCTGAAATACTCTCTAAAACACTTAGACAATATTTCACCTCAAAATTAAAGTGTCCAAATCCATTTCAGATCTTATGGATTTCACTCAAGCTTCAAGTCTCCATTCAAATCTTCTTCAAGGAATTCCCAAAAATCAAGGGATGTGGTGTCCAACTTATGAGTCTTTTCACCCATGGCGCCCAAGCTTCCTTTTTACCTAAATTGCATGATTTAAAGTTGATTTACTCATGGGTCTTACTTATTATGAATTTCACTGCACACTGTATTGGGGTTTCATGAAATTGTGATTGTTTTAGCATGTTTTTGAGATATGAATCTAAGATCTATTGGGATATTTTATGAAGTATTTTGATGTATATTTCTTGATGGTGTTACCAAGTATCTATTAATAGTTTTAGATTGAATTTTCTAGCATGATTCCACTCTTGATTTGCATGATTTTACACTAGTATTACACACCTACCAAGTGTTTGATAAAATGTCCTGCTATGGTTTCTTGAGTAATTGACGGTCCAATGAATGTCTTATAAGTTGAATGACTTTATGATGATGAAAGGAATGTTTGTATATGATATTCTCCTGTATAGTGTTGGAAATTGACCATGCCCTACTCGGTGGGTTAAGAACTCAAGTAACCATATCGAGGCATTCGTACCTTGATAACCGGGTCGAGGGGCTTGTACCATAATCACCAGGGTTGGTAGGATGTGAGTATGTTCCAACCATGTCAAGGGGTTTGTACCTTGATAACCAACTGAGGGCTTTATACCTCAATCACCAAGGGAGGTAGGGTGTGATGATCCACCAACCAATCAAGTGGTTTGTACCTTGCTAAATTGTGGACTCATTAATGATAGTCTCTTCTTACACATGTGTTATGTTCTATGTAAGCATAATTTACTTTAAGCATCTCCCATGTATGCCATATTGTTATATGTTACTCATTGTCTATGCGTATGCATTTAAACTATGTTGCTTATCTCTTGTAATATTGTATCCTACATGGTTAGTAAATTTAAACATACTAAGACATACTCTATGCCTACATGATGTTACCATGTAGGAACCAGAGCTGCACTTCAGCATCTTCCTCCCCATGGTTAGTATGAACTCTTTCAAGCTAGTTGGTGAGTCCTCCATTCTGGAGACAATATCTATGATCTCATGTTATGTACTAAGACTATCTTTCTTTTATGTATATATTGACTATGAGGGTGAGTGTACTTACTTGTCTTGGCCCCTTCTCATATTTATGTAGTAGAGGTGTTGTTGGACATGTTTTGTATTAAGCCTTGATTCTTCTGTTTTGGTGCTTATGTTATGAAAGTGTCCCTTTAGTCCTTTCACCCTTATTTCTAATTTTATTATATTGTTTCATTGCTTTTGCGACCAAGGAAGTGTAATGATATGTTAAAAGGCTTATGGAGGGTTCCTTCGGGTTCCCCATTCGCTGTGTCACATCTAGGACCTAGGCTTGGGTCGTGACAACTATGACTCATGGTGTGCTTCGTGAAATGTGAGGCCTCCTAGATGTAATGTTCCAGACTTTGTAAGACTTCATTGGTGTCTGAAACATTATTTTTTGGCAAAATTTTGACCAAGTGTTACCTCAAGGGAGACTACACGGTCCGTGAGAGGTCACACGGCCCATATGGCCTCTAGTGAAGTGATACACCTTGACATGGAGGTTTGGGCTAAGGCACTAACACTTGGACCCTACACAGCCTGTGTGACACTTCACAGACCATGTCATGGCCTTTAGATTGAAACATCAACATTGGGAGCTAAGTGTAGTCACACGGCCAACTTCATGGGCTGCGTGATGATTCACAGGTCGTATGGCCACTGTATGGCTTCCGTATTGAGAATTTCTCTCAATATAAAGTTAATATCTCGTGACTTATCGTGGATTATTTTTTCAAATGTTTGTATAAAAGCACCTACATGACCCGTGTAGCTTCACACAGGTCGTGCGGCCTTCCACGTGGCCAACTTTTCTAGGAACATTTTCCAAGTCTGGGATCTTCAGGCTCAACCTAGGTTCAATATCAAGCCTTTATTTCAAGCTTATTTATTTTGTTCAAGGCTTTCATGGGTCTCCTACATAAATCCAAGTTCAAAGAATTTTCGTTGGCTAAGTTTTTCAAAAGTATCGATAGAAAGGTCAAATATAAGTGGGCATATCTCTTAGCACAAATTGAACTGGGTGAACCAAGACCTATCAAATTAAAGTCTTTGAATTAGCTTTCCAATGCATCTGTTTTACTTCATTTGGAGTTCGAATGAAAAAGTTATGCCCTTTTTCATAAAATATCTCTAGGTTAGATAGGAGCCTTCACGGACCTTGCAGAGCTTCATGACCTGTGGAGCTGGCCGTGAGTAGTCCTGTTTAAAATTCAAGAGATCATTTTATTAAGGTACTTTTTATATTTTGGCCCATCCCCAAGGCTTTTTAAGACCTTTAAACCCCCTTTACATTCCTAAACCTGTCCGACACTAATTCTAAACCCTCATTCAAGACAAATTCTCTCAAGTGACTCTAAAGTATCCTCTCAAACTTCTTCATCGGGTCAAGGTTTGTGGGTTTGATCTTCGGTTCCTTTCAACCAAGGAGACACAAAACTTTTCTAACTATTTTCATGAACTTAAGCTTACTTTAAATGTAGGTTATCATTATTATGATTTTTTAAATTCAATTAATGTGTGGGCTGCACTTAATTTTATGATTTTAAGTTACTACAAGCACTATTATGATTATTTACATTATGAAGATATGAATGTGCATGTCCCTTTTCAAGATTGATTTATGCATGAGTAACGCATACTATGATTTAAATGTAGATTTAATTATGGGTCCACTTGAATTTTACATTATATTATTGAATTTAGATTGAATCTCAATTACCTATGTCATTCTCACATCATTCATAGCATATATATTCATGTTCATGATATTTTATGAAAATTATGAAGTGGATTAAGCCTAATTATGTTTTTGAAATGATTTTGATATGATTATGGTTATGACAAGAGTGTAATCACATATATGTCTAAGATTATGGCTCAAGGAGCAATTAGGGGTGTTTACACCACTATATTTATGGGAGCATTGATTAAGGTATAAGTTGGAGTGGGCTATCCCCAAGGGTCCATACTCATCTCTCAAGATGGTGCTCCAAAGGACCTATACCTATGCATTAAAGAATGTTATGAAGAATGTTTTTTCTTTTAGTCTATTATGTATGATTATGAAGAATGGGATTTGGCCTTTAAGCCTAAGAATGCATGTAGAGGATTTGAAAGTCTTATGCCTCTTTTACAAGCATGTATATATATATGTATGTATTCTAGTTGGAGGATGACCTAGCACCGATGGATTGGATGTTTGCATGGACTATCCCTAAGGGTCCATACTCCTTTCCTTGAACTATGTGCCTAGCATAGGATTATGTTTATGCCTCAAGGGGAAAGAATGTTAAGGATCTACCTTTGAAAAGTAGATCACCTCTTATCCATTGTGGGGAAGACAACGGGGTTCCAAGGCATAGATCACTTGGTCTCTTGTTGGTTATGGTGCCATCCTCATATATAGAAAGTACTTTTGCATTCATGCATCATGGACTTCATGGCATATTGTTGTACTCTTCTTTGGATAGATATTTTTTTCTATATTATGTGCCTTTGCCATCTAACATTGATTGCAGGTTTGTTAAGTCATATGCATTGCATCCCGCATACTTAGTAATATCCAAACGTACTAACATATACTTTTGCCTACATGATCTCACCATGTAGGGACTGCATATTACTATCATCCACTGCTCGATAGCTAGATTAGATTTGAGATATTTTTTGTGGTGAGACCTATCTTCCAAGAACAAGCCAGCAAATATATACCCAATGTTGTTTCCGTTTTCATTTTTACTTTGAGGTGAGCTCGGGATGTGTCTTGGCCCTCATCCCATCTTATGCCTGGAGGCATTGTTGGACATTTTGTAAACTCTTGTCAGTCTACGTGTTATACGTTGTATTAGTAGTTTACGATTATGGATATCTGTTGGATATGGCTATTATGGATTTGCTCCGAGGATTATTGATATATATGATGTTTGATGTTGAAATGTGGAAGATCCTAATCCCTAATTGCCCCATAGAGTGAGTAATACTTACCTGCCCCTTCATTTTTATCTGCTATATGTTATTTGAATTCATGTCAACCCCTTTACCTATGATACACCCATAGTGTGAGTCCTATATTTCCGTCCCTTAGAACTATTTGTTTACTTTTTGAATACGTTTCTAAATCAATAATCTGAATTTGGATACTTTGAGGCTTGTTAGGGGACTTTTGGATTCCCATTCACCATGTCACTCCTAACCCCTAGGTCAGGGACATGACACTAGGGCTAGGAAGTGAGCCCAATATGGACTCCCTTTACGAGGTATGGTTTGCACCATTAACCATGAAGGGTTCCCTCTTGAGGGAAGCAATAATATTTCCAAGGGTACTTCTTGTGATCCTTTCCAAGGATAGCGGTGTGCACCTATTATCGGTGAAGGGCATCTTGTAGTTCATCAGCCATAATATTTCCAAGAGTGCTTCCTACGATCCTTTCCATGGATAGCGGTTTGCACTTACTATCCGAGAAGGGCATCTTAAAGTTCATCTTGAAATTTTCTGAAAAATAAATTTTCTTCCTTACAATCTTTTGAAGTATAGAGCCTTACATCATCTCTCCTTTGGGATCATTCATCCTTGAATGAGATGAAAGTTAGCTTGAATAGAGAAAACATATATTAACAGCACAACATCAGTGCAAAAATGCAATTTTTAACATCAATATCACAAAACGTTCAAACCTTGCCATAAAATCATTTAAAAGCAATTTAATATGCATGCATGCATTTTCTGAGATTATAATGCAGAAATGAAAGAATTTGTACTATTTAAGCATGACAAACCTATTTCCTTAGGCTTGAGTAGAATGGAATAGACAAGGGTATTGTTGTATCATGTTTGATTCCTCTTCCCATGTAGCACTCTCAACAAGTTGATTCCTCAAAAATAGCTTAACCAATGTGACTTCTTTATTATGTATCCTCTTCACTTTTTTGTCCAAAATCTCAAATGGGAGTACTTCTTCATAGGTCATGATCCCCTCGACTTTGACACTTTCCAAAGGCACAATAGAGCTTGAATCATCAATGAACTTCCTCAACATAGACACATGAAACACTGAGTAAACCATACTAATTTTCAAAGGCAAGTTGGTCTAACCTAGAAGCCATCTTACCAATCCATTGCAACACCTCATAAGGTGCTACATACCGAGCACTGAATTTTCCCTCCTTATGAAAGTGCATCACACCCTTTAAGGGTGAAAACTTCACATACACACAATCCCCTACATGGAATTGTAGGTCTCTTCTCCTAATATCAAAATACAACTTCTGATGACTTTGAGCTTTTTTTAGCTTCTCCTTTATAAGCTTCACTCTTTCCATAGAATCCAACACAAAATTAGGATCGACCAAAGCCATTCACCAATTTCAAACCAACCTATCGGAGATCCACTTCTCCTTCCATACAAAGCCTTAAATAGTACCATATCGATGCTAATATGATAACTATTGTTGTAGGCTTCATGCCCAAAGTCCTACTAAGGCAAACTGACACCTATTGCCAATAAGGTTTGGGAGAACCAACCTGTATCCATGCACTTTATATATAAATTATAAGGTATTTCGACATACAACATGCCTTTAAGAAAGTAAACAGTAATAACAAGCCAAAAGGAAATGCATATGGCTAGGCCGTTGGGGCCACGGTGTCTAAAGTATGAGACATGACCACACTTTTATTTACATAGTCTATAAAGCCTCTACATAAGGAAAAATATCTGATAAGGGTCGGGACAGGCCCCGTCTTGACTAACTAAACAATACAAAAATATAAGCTCTAGGCACACAAAGCTCTAAAGTAAACTGGAGATTGATAATAGCGATTGGATATCCTACACTCCTTCTAGGGAAATCCATGAGCACCTGTACCTACAGCATGAAATGCAGGTCCCCTATTAGGGACATCAATATGAGATAATATACTAACTATGTAAGTCAAGAAATACTGTATATGAAGTAACAACTCAAATGAAACTATCCACTGGTGTAAGGATAAGAGGCCACCTTTAGTTATACTGTGGGATAATGTACTTTATATTTTTTTTATTACTTTACCTTAACTATATAATCTATGCACAACATATAATACAAATGATCAGCTGATCAGTTGTAAATCTATATCGTGATCGGCCCTGGCTAGGATTTTCCTTTCACCCCTTGGGCTACCCCCATGATAGGATTGACCCAACCCCTTCCTTTGCAGAGCCTGTGTATTGTAAGTGATCCAAACCTTCCCGAAGCTAGACTCCCATAGAGGCAAGTGAAGTTGGTGAGCCATATGATAGGCAACTATCTCTTGTGGCTCAGAAAGGACTCAACTGTTAGTTAGTACCCCCTTGGTTTTCGGGTGGACCTTGTCACTCAATTTTATTATATACACTTAATGAAAAGAATGTTTTTTATACACATAGTATATGGATTCTATATGAACCAATGGATAGTGACAAGTTGTTACTACTAGCAATGACTTCCTCTTCCATTACTTCATTCATTCCATATCCCTCTCCTTTCTTCTCAAATACTCATCAAATAGAACTCAGTTCATATCTTTAAGTTCATTTATTGACAAGGTTCAAATAAAGGGTCGACCATTGATAAAGAATTGACGAAAAATCACAATGCTAGCAGATAGCGAGCCTCCACTTTTCTTTTTATTAATGGAACCCTCCGGTTATTATTATTAGGAACTATTATGTTAAGAACATCAACTTATCTTTGTAATCTAGCCTACAACCCATAGAGAAGTCACTAAAAAAAGGCAAGTGTGCAGCAACTTTCTAAACACATGTTGTCCGACCTTTGTTGACAAGCATAACTAGCATATATTTCTTATTTTTCATGGGAAAAGTATACCAAAAACATGGATATTTCCACTTAACTTATACTTCGAGATTGAAGTTTTGTTTAAGAACCCTAGAGGGTTTTGTTTTTTGTGTTATGAAGTGAAGTAAAAGTAAAAGAAAGTCTTTAGGACAGTTGAAAATTGTTCCAAAGTAAAATGACTTAAGGGACTATTTTTGAGCCATTTTAAAGGTATCTTTGGGCGAATTTTCTCTAGAGTTTTACCATATATTAACACATATTAATAAGATAGTGATGCGACAGCTTATCCCTCACATTTGGGCCTAAATGGGTCTCAAAGTTGATAGGACTTGGCTGCCCATTTTCCTAATTTCTCTTCACTTAGCTTGGGCCCAATTAGTCAAGTGGGTTGTGATGTACTTGGGCCCTTGTATTATTCATCTTGGCCTATACGTATTATCTAGTGAAGATGGTAAAACATGGGCTAAAGCTACACTCTTAACACAGACTTTATTCATTATCAGACTTGGACAGATTTGGCATCGGGTCTCATCTCCGTTTAGCGAGCATTATTTAGCTAAGCAAGTAAGTGGCTCACCTACTATCTTCCTAACTCCTACAAGGATATCACTTCTTTCACCTCGTTTGAGCTCGTGATCTCCTAAATTTTCCTTAAAACTTATTTACACTCACCCTTCTTCAACGTTAGACATACATATCGCCCTCTAGTTTGAGATTCAAGCACTTTTAAAAAAATTGGTGATAATTTGAAAAGCTATATCACTTTTGATTTGAACAGTACTAGTACTATAATATATGGGGTATTACAGTAGGCAAACTCAATGAGCAGTAGATGATCATCGTAGTTACCCTTAAACACCAAAATATAATCCTCAATATGTTTTCTAGGGTTTAAATTGTCCTTTCAGCCTATCCATCCATTTGAACATGAAAAGTAGTACTCAACTTCTCTTTCGTGTCAATTCCCTTCTGAAATGACTTCAAAAAATAAAAAGTGAACTGGGTACCACGATTCGATATGTTAGACAATGGCAAACCATATAATCGTACCATCTCCTAAATGTACAACTTAGCATAGTCCTTGAGACTAAAAGTAGTCTTGACTGGTTTGGTCATTCTATACATAATCACCTAAATGTAGTCATATTGCTTCTGTTTATAGGGCAAACCAATCACAAAGTTCATATTTACATCTTCTCACTTCCATGTAGTAATCCCTATGTCTTGGGCTAGGCTACTAGGCCTTTGGTACTCAAGCTTTACCTATTCATAGTTAGGGCATTATGCTAAAAACCTACCTATGTCCTTCTTGATGTCATTCCACCAATACACTTCCTTCAAGTATCGATACATTTTGGTCAATCAGGGATCTTTGGAAAATGGAGAGTTATGAGCCTCTCTCAGAATCACTACCTTTAAACCATAAACATTTGAAACACATAACCAGTGTAGGTAACTAAGCACACCATCTTCCTCTTGGCAGAAAACCTCAATCTTCTTTTTGACCACAAATTTAATTAAGTTAATCAATGTCAAAGCTAGATTCTATTTTGCCTTGACATTAATTACCATTGATGATTCAGCCCCATTTTGCAAAAAGATAGCACTTTTATTTGAGTCACTAAACCTAACCCACCAAATCTGCTAAATAGTGCACAACCTTCACCAACTCCCTCTTGGGCTCATCCACATATCCACACTGCCCAAAGATAGTCTACTAAGAGTATCAACTACCATATTTGCCTTGCCTGGATGATATTTCATACTCATGTCATAATTCTTAAGGAGATCAAGCTATCTCTTTTGCTTTAAATATAGATCTCTTTGACTGGACTCATATTGCAAACTCTTGTGGTCGAAGAATATATCAACATGCACCCCAAAAAGATAATGATACTAAATATTCTAAGCAAACACCAAAATCTCTAACTTAAGATTATGGGTTGGATAATTTTGTTCATGCACTTTTAGCTGCCTCAAAGCATATGTTATGACCATACAATTTTGCATTAGAACACAATACAAACCAACACAAAATCATTATAATATGCCATAAATCCATCCAAGCCTTCTAATAAAAATAGGAGTCGATGTACGATGATCCTTTAAAATTTGAAAAATTTTCTTACATTTATCTAACCATTGTAATTTTACCTTCATTTGGAGAAAATTTGTCAAAGGTGCAACAATGGATTATAAATCCCTCAATAATACCAAGAAAAAACCAAAAATCTTCTAATATCCGAAGCAAACAACGATCTATGTCAATTCCATCATGATCCAAGCCTAAAACCTAGTCATAACACGATGAATGTGGAATCTGAAGGCACCACATAAAAGACTCTTAGCATAACATGACCATGCATAAGGTAAATAAGAATAATCATAAGTAAGAAAGTGGAATTTATGTCTTAAAAAAACTAAGCATAAGAGTTTATAATCTTCCCATTTAAGGAAATTATATTAGCATATGTCCAAAACATACCTCTACATAGCTAGATCTTAGCGGGGTCTAGAACATGCTACTAGCTTAACCTCAAGATAAGAAGTAAAATACAAGTGTCTTAACATAACAAAAGAGATAAGCATGAATACAAAGGCTTGTCCTTGAAAAATGGAACTCACCAAGTCTTCAAGATGCAGTATCCAACTCTAGCGACAATAGTGAGGAGTAATGTTGTCATCCCTCCCTAGATGGTTAGATTATATAGGAAAAGATTATGTGTTCGTACGTTGGAATGTACTAAGTATGTAGGCATCTCATGCATTAAAAAACCTCATCACATAAGAACAATATGCTTGATCCTATTATACATACATATGTGGAAATGAGACCATGCAAGCTATTACATGAAATCTCGATGTTGCCTCCACACTAAAAAAAAGAGTAACCTACTTGCTGAGGTAGACTATACCTAACCTTGTGGGCTCTATCCTACCCTGATGAGTGTTATAACATGATGCTATATGTGGATCCACTAGCTAGCCATATAGGCAGATAACCTTACGGTGGCACATAGTTATGTGACAAGAGGATTTATATAAGGAATCTTGGAGATAGTCCTCCTCACTCTAGCCTCATTCAATGCTAAATCAAAATCCATGAAATACATAACATGCATTAGATATATAGTGATCAACATACTTAATAATTCATAAAATCATACTTTTGAGACTTGTAAGATAGGTGTAATAACCAAGAAAAATCATTTCATTCACAAGAAGAGTCCATATGCCTAACTTGCATGAAGTGTGGGTATACTCTCAATCTTGTAAACTTGCATCACATAAGGGTCTTAGGTTACCCTTATAATCATGATGATAGGCATACTTGAACACTTGGAATCTTATTCATGAATCATTGCTTGACATAGAAATTAGGAAAAAATATGGGTTCATCAATGATTGAGTCTAAAATCATGGAGTTGAATGAAATTCATGTAAGAGTAATGCAATCAAAATCAGTTTGAATCATAATTAGGAGAACTCATATTAATTTATAAGTCCTAATTATCGTGTACTTGGAATTCCTTGTCAATCACTTGAAAATCATGCAATTCATAAAAATCATCATGATTCATACATAATTGAATAAAATAATCATGTAATTATCATAATCCAAGAAACTCGATTGAAAATAAAAAAACACATAAAATTAGTCCTTTAAACAAGAGAAAAAATTGAGTTTAGATTGGGCTCCACCGGTGAAATTAGTCCATGGATGAAACCTTATATACCTTGATGAAGGAAATCAAGAAATTTGAAAAAACTTGACCTTGAATGCTTGAGAGAATCAGAGCTTCAATGGGGGAATCTTTTGTGAGAAAAGACTTAGGAATTCTTTTAGAGAATTTGGGAGAGAATGAGTTTGAGAGTAGCTTTATTATGTCTAAGGCAGTTCGGGGCAATTATTGGGGTCAAGATATAGTTTAGGGTTTGAATGAATTGGAAATGTGCAAAAAATCCTTCATTTAAAATCAGTTGGATCGATTCACATTCATGTTCTATAAGTTATGCATCCACTTTCGACGCGCAAACCATGGTTTCATCTTCGTTAAACTTTCTGGTTTCTAAATTTGGTCTTTAGACCTCACTTTATGAAACGTCTTTACGACTCATTCTTTTGTTTGAAATTCATAAAGACCACTCATGGTTCCACCCATACCTAGACAAATTTCAAACTTAAAGGACCATTCATGACCCTTGTTTATGATCCATAAGTTCAAGTACCAGTAGTAAAGAGTACTCATACATTGACTCCCACAACTAAAAAATTTACCAAAGTGCACTGCCAAACATGAGGCCTTCTACAACTAGTGGATCAAACAATATGCCATAGAATTGACTTGTATTATCCTATTTAGAACCAATTTTCTAACTTTTCAACATATGAGTTATTACAAATTTTTTACCACTTCATTCTTCCTAGGATCAACCTTAATACTATCACTCAAGACTATATGACAAAGGAAGGCTACTTCTTTTAATCAAAACTAAGATTTGTTGAATTTTGCAAATAATCGTTTATTCATCAAGGTCCGAAAGACTACGGTCAGATGATCCATATACTCTTCCTCACTACAAGAGCAGACCATAATATCATTTATAAAGACCACCACAAAAGAATCAGGGTAACTCTTGAACACCCGACTCATAAGGTCTATGAATACTGCCGGATCATTAGTCAACCCAAATGACATCATCACAAATTAAAATTGACCATATCTTGTGGTAATGTACAAAACATACTTCTCAAAAGATATATAACGGTCATTTTCAATGTATTTACACAACTTGTGAGTTGAGGTCGATTCCACAGGGAATATGGAAAAATATTATCAATAGAAAAAATTTTAACTTGATAGTCGTTATCAAAATTGGGAGGGGGGTGTTTTTTAAGAAAATAGAAAACAAAAAAAATTATAAATAGCTTGCAATTTAATATTTATTTATTTCAAGATAAATAGAAGTAACTAGGAATGTGTTCCGACAAATTTGTAACTTAGCAAGAATAATTTGTTAGTGATCTATTTCAATATTTAACATGTGGAATAGTAAGTTAAGTTCACCAAGCCCTTTGGTTAAAGGTGAGAGCTGAATTTCACTATGTGACTTGGCCCATCTCCACAGTGTACATTACTAACTCTTACCTATTAGTCCTAGTACAACCTCCCGTTGGCCCAGTTTGATTAATTAGATGAGAATACACAATCGAATACTATTAATTAATTTTTTTTCCTATTCATTAGTATCTTGGTCGAGTCAGTAACACTAGGCAAGTTCTAATGTTTGTCACCACTAGAAAATATGCAAAACGAAGACAGTTAATTAATACATGCATAAAATTTACTCAAGAATCACTTTTTACATTAACTTACTTTTGTAATCCATCATGGCTCCCACAATACTAGATAAAAAAAATTAGCTACTCATTATTATTGGAAAAACACAATTAAAATTTATAAAAATAAACTTGTTTTAATCATAAAAATTGAAAAGCAATAGCTAAATAATTTTTCAATAGTCAAGAATACAAATAAATAAGAAGAGGAGATGCAGTGAATAAACCAAAGTTCTCTACCTTCCGCGACGACTCTTCCAAAATTCCAAATTCTAAAATTCTAAAATATAGATTGGGTTAGTTGGGTTAGTCGTGGAAGAATTATTTTGATGGACAATTTGTAGATGTAGAAAAATAACCAAGTGCAAAATAAATTAAAAAATCCAACATCTGAAGGAAATTAAATTTTTTTGTGTCCGTCGCCTTCAAATTGCTACTCCCGTCTTCCTTGATTGTCACGTGGCAGTAGTAAAAATTTGCCATTTGCAATTCTGTCGCCTGCTTATCATATGATTATTTTATTAACTTTAATCCAGTATGTCGCCTGCTTGATTTTCCTTCTATAATCTTTCATTTTTTAATTCGTTTTAGCTCCAAATTTCTTCATCTTTGTATCAATTTAATCTTACAAATAAAATATATAATTTAGCACAATTCATATATTTTATGCTAAAAATGTATAAATAAAAAATCAAATATGATGTAAATAATGATTAAATATAGTTATTTTTACCCTCGTATCAACACGCCACACTTCAATTTTTGCTCGTCCTCGAGCAAACATTAAAGTTCATCTTCAAAAAAATATCCTAGGAATGCCGCTACTTTAATTGATACAAATAATTTAAGCCATGAAATAATTCGCAACATCAAGTATAGTTTCTGATTATTATGCAAGATATTCGATAAAAATAAACTTCTAATATTCTAGCCTCAAAGATGGACTTTAACTCATCAAGTTAAGCTTGGTCACCTATTCCATCAATGAAAGCCAATAAAATCACCTATTAACATGAGACAAGTTCCTTCACAAGAAGAAATAGTCCATATACTCAATTTAAAGAATTGAATATAGATTAAGGACTTAGCATCAAAGAACAGCTATCACACGCCCAAAAGAATTCACATTTATGAATAAAGAACCATAGGCTTGCCCATTATGTACATCTCCACTAATCAAGCATGCTTGAATACAACCAAATAGGACTTTAATGGGTTATAATATTGGCTAGGGGATGGATAAATAATTATATAATAGTGATTTAAACTTCTTTAGACAGATCGCACACCCCTATTTTTATTTTTACTTTTTTGGATTGGACTTCATCACCCATTTTTCACTTTTTTTATTTGTCGTTGCTTCAATTATTTTCACAAGTAATTCTCATCATATCAAGAATACTTCAATCAATTTTTTTCATATCCCATTATTTTTGCTTTTGTTTACAATAGCCACCCCCAACTTAGCATTTTGCTTGAGTTGAGGTGCACAATGTCCTATGGTGAACTAGGCCACTTTTAATAGCCACCCTCAAATTAGGTGTTTTACTTGTGCCGAGGTAGACAATGTCCAAGGAGAGACCAGGGTCAAACTGAGAATTACAAAAATAGTGGAAAGGTGAATTTGGATAATACAATGAAAGGGTCTATTTTAGGCTCAAAAGGGTTGCTACTGATATAATATCTAAAAAAAACTAAATTTTACAAGACAAATCAAAGAAACCTTAATATCACATTTTTAAACAAGCAATAATATTTTTTCTTTCGCTTCAATAAAATGTCGGGCAAATTCTAGACAAAGATGCAAAACATGGAATATATGCAAATAATCCCACCGTACAGGCATAAGTCTTAATCAAGATGGTTAAATTCAACTTTTAAGATAGATAGGGTCATAACAAACTTATAAAATAAGAATAAGTTATATTCAAAGTCACAACTATGAGCCTAGGTGTCAAAAAGTGTATTTTTTTTAATTTTATACTCAAGCACTGTACTGACTGTACTGAAGCACTCACAGAAAAATACTAATTAAAATCATGCCTAAATTATTTTGTATCAACCAAGTTATAAAAGTGTTTTCTTTTCTCTCCCAAAATAAAATAAAATAAAATACTAAAAATATAATTTACTTTATAATAACATCTAGTTCAATGAGCTCCACCTCGGAAAAAAAATGAGAAGAAAAATCAAGTGGTGAGTGAAGTGTGCTCTAATAAAAACTAAAAATCTCATAATCATAAAAAACTATTTTAGTCTAAAAAAGGAAAAGAAAAATCTTTTTGTATTTTTGAATTCTTAATTTTTAAAGTTTTTTTAATTTAAAAATAAATAGTTAAATAAAATCCTATAGGATTCATCACCCTTAAAAATAATGGAAGATCTTCAATTCCTTCACTTAAAATAATGTTTTGTCCCCAAAGTAATTTATAGAAAAGAAATAAAGCAAAAGGGTAAGAAACACTTCCTAAGACCCTTTAAGGTCTAACTAGCCACATGCTTTTTAATATTTATCAAGGGTCGTGAACACGCCACACTTAAACATAAAACGTGTTCCTTAGCTTCAAATTAGGGTACTTAGACTTCCCCTAAGTTTGTCAAAATAAAACGACTCCAAAAAAACAGACATGAGAAAAACTATATAATTTTTTAAAAAAAAAAAAAGAAATTACACTACTAGTTTGGGGTCTTCCACTTTTTCTTTCAACTTTAACATATGAATAATAACCCTAATTTCTTTTCTAATTTTCTGTTATACTCAAAGGGTGGTCGTATAAAAACAAGGGAAACAAATAATAGAGAATGCATGTCATACTTTTTTGCCTTTAAATGAGGAGTGTAATTTTTTTATTCTTGTCACGACCCAACCCAGGGGTCGTGATTAGTGCCGATTGGACACCCAAACACCACCAAAACGGATTTACAAGCATATTAGCTAAGGAATCTAGCAAAATTTCGGCAGAGTTTCCTCTGTTTTACTAACTAACCAAACCTGCAAACAGCAAACCCAGCATGCCACAAACATTCATACACA
>JAOTQJ010148380.1:0-24318 GCA_025642045.1 Solanum sejunctum
TGTGTCTATTACATGATTTGTGGGTAATTCTCTGGTGAAACTATGTTGGGCTGTCATCATTCTATTAGTGATGACTCTTGTATGAACTTAATTAAACCTTTGCATGTCTCTAGTTTTGCTGGATTATTGTTGAAATTGGGTGATGTCCAAAATTAGTTCATATTGGAAATATTTGGAATGATATGGAGAATTTTCATGTTTCATGTTGGGATGTTGATAAAGTGTAGTGGTTAGGCTTATTACTGGGTTATTTATGTGTTTTTGGTTTCTAATGCTTCCTATTTAATTTTCGGTCATTCTGGAAATGTTAGAGACACCCAGGGTGCTCTCTGTTTTCTACTACGAGGACCCACTATGACTCAGAAGTCATCTTACGAGTCATAGTATACCTTCATGAAAGGCTACAACCACTTATTGTGCCTCGACATTTTCCATACGAGATTGACCTATGATTTGTAGCACTTGTTACAACTCAAAGTGGTGGTCTTATAGCCCAAATCTGAATTTTCAAAATATTTCTAGAATAAGTTATGAGACTGACCTATGACTCATAGGTTACCCTACTAGTCATACCCGTGTCTCTTAGCTGATTCCAGAATACATTTCAATCAGATAACTTGGTATTATAAGGCTACAGCTTATAGGTTACCTTGTGAGTCATTCCTTCACCTTGTATCTGCAACCCTGCACCTGGTTTAGTTGTTTTCACTTGGGTATTTGGCTTATTTTTTATTTAATTATTTTATGTGTTAGTCATTTGTGGAATAAAACATCATGGGACTCATGCGTTGGTATCTGTTGACTTTTTAGATATCATGCCTACAAGAGGTCGAAGGGGTGCTGCCTTGACTTTAGGACACAGACTAAGAGATGAAACGTCCAATGATGAACAATTCACTGAAGAGATAAATATGCACCCAGATCAAGAAGCTAAATATTCTTGTGATGAGATCTCAAACAACAAGGGTTTTGATGGAAGCAGATAGCCTCTCCCAATCTGAAAAGGATGATGATGACGAAGGGTTAGATGATGATGCTTCATTTTTTTGAGTCTGGTTCTCTTGAGATATCGCAAGTTTATCCAGAGGATACTGCTAAAATAATAGCAAGTTGATTCATCTTAAACCGTCACATCCACAGAACCCCAAAGCACAGGATGTTATGTCCCAGACATGAGAGAGATTTATGAAAAGGGACTTGAACCAAAAAGTCAAGGGGGGTCGGTGCAAAGGTTTTATGAGGAGGCAAGCTTAAAAGACTCATAGCTAAGCAGTGCACCAGGGCTAGAAGCTAAAATTGAGCGCCATGGACTAGCATGGCTATCACTAGTGTTGGGAAAGTACTCCTACTACCTGGTTTGAGAATTTTATGCCTCTTACAATGCTACTTTATGTAGCAATCTTCCAAGGCACAAGAAGCCCATTTAACAGCCACGATTGAGTGAAGTCTTGGTCAGAGATGACGTTGTTGATATCTTAGAAGAAACCATTTGGAGAGTACAGTTTGGGCCAAATTATAGAGTGCCATACTTCACTATGAAGTATGATCATAGGTTAGCTGATATGAGAAAGGCGGTTAATTAGAAGGATGTCGGGCTGAGAACAAAGCTCCTTAGATAGATAGCGAGCCAAATTTGTGAGAAAGATATTGAGACAACATGGATTATAAATGACACAGATTATATTCTGAAGGCCCAGCTCTCATTCAGGGTAATGTTTTGGTGGTCCATTAACCCTTGGCGCATCTGACCCACATTCACTGATAATGTGATCATATTGGAGAGAGCTATGTTGTTGGCTAGCATATTATAAGGCTATGAAATTGACTGGGATCACGTTATAGTAGAACAGATTCATGAGTCCGCAGTCTGCACCCAGGAAACCTTGCCATTCCCTATCCTGATACATAGATTATACAAAGAAGCTTATGTGCAGTTCTCTCTCCACTTGGACCAGCACATAGAGGGCACATGCACCACAGATCCTAGCTTGATTAAGGCTGATGAAAACTTGGTGGCCTTACCATGAGCAGCTTTTCAAACCATTCCAGAGCCATTCCCAGTAGAGCCTCAGACTTAGGGTTCACCTCTAGTTGCTACTAGTACTACTTCAGCTACTGCAGAGCTTACGTCAACTATTGAGATCGAGTCCACACCATCCTCCAATACACCAGCACCAGTAACATCTATATTACAAGTTGATTCTATCATTTTTGCTATTGCTTTTCAGGCACTATTATGCAGGGTAGCCACTGCAGAGTCCAGGCTTCAGGCTCTAGCAGCATAGGTCAAAACTTGGGTCAACCAGACCATATGGGACTCGAACGAGAGGATGAAAGCATTCACCACACATTGGTAGATAAGAGAGTTAGAGTGGTAGATACCCGAGTAGATGCTTTCAAGGAACAAATCTAGTCTGAGACTTGAGGGTGCAAGGCCCGCTGACATGAGCATGGTGATTGAGGAGATGCCTAAGTTTAACACCGACCTTTTACAAATGTTAGCAGCCCCTATTACAGTCCCAGAGATAGCATCGACGGGTGATGAGGTGTTTGACTAGCTAGCTGACCGCCCATATGCTCATGGGAAGAGGCCCCTCAAGATAAATGATCTAGAGATGAGCTAGAAAAGGCCTCGAGATGATGACCCAACAACCTCGGTGGATGAGCTAATATAGAGGAGGTGGTGCAGGAGTCGATCCTTTTGGTGGCTATACAAATAGATAGGGAGCAGTAATATTTACATGGAAATGGTAGTTCTCATACAGCTGCAACCGAAATTGCTAAGGAGGAGATAGTGACCTAGGACCCTACTTACCAGCTAGAGATCGGTGCTTGATACACCATGATGTCTGACTCCTTTTGCCACAGTTTTTATTTTGTCATTATGGATACTTTGTTTTGTTGTTAGACAATCTTGTTATTATGGTGGTTTTTGGATTTCTTTAAGTATTTTTATGTTAGATGTTGTTTTCACTTATATTTTGGATGTTAGTTTTTGATTTTTTATGTATGTATATATATCTCTATGTTATCGTTTTTGATTTTCATTTTTGTCTTTACTTTGAGGATAAAGTATTCTATTTTGGTGAGGCATGGGAAGTTTTCATAGATTAAGGTGAAGTTTGAGTTGCCTCGAGTTTATAACTTCCCTCATTTTTGATACCAAGCTTTTCTTTCCATGATCCTTTCTCCTTATGGATGTTTAATTTTCTATTGAACTGGCATGTTTAGGTGGTGTAAATATTGTGTAAATTCAAAATAGTGTTATCTGTTGGCATATACATAGTCTTTAAATGTTTTTTGAATGATTTGAAAAATTAGGCACCCTCATAATTTTTGATATTGTGATTATTGATGCATTCATGCATTTTGATGATCTGGTGATATTTGTTCTGATAATGTAAAGGTAAGTTGAGGCTTGATGCATGACCTGTGAGTTTATACTTAATTGTGGGTGCAATTCCATGTATGTTATGAGCTTATTTTGCTGCATTCATACGTCATGTATGGACTCAGAACTTGCCTTGTTACTATAAAAATGATTTGGTGTGGTTGATTTGGAAAGGATCTTAGTCTTTTGTTCTTTAAGTGAACCCACTTTTAGCCTAAATGATCTACCAAATAAGTAAATGAATCCCTTTTCCAAATTTTTGAACTTCTCATGTACTCATTCTTTCTTAACACCTTACTAGCTTAACCTTTTTTGATGAAATACCTTGATACTGGCCTTGGTCTATCCTTCAACATGTGAACCTTAATTTGAGGCTAAAAGCCTAAGTTGAAGGTGGACCTTATTATGTTAAAGTAATAACAATGAGGTGGTTAGTTGGGAAATAAAGAAAGAAATGGAAAATCATGAGCCGAGTGAAGAACAAGGAAAGAAAAGTGCCTTGAATTGAGAAAAATTAGAAAAAAAATGAGTTCAGAAATAAGGCACAGTTGAAACGAGAAAGAAAGCACTCGGGAAAAGTTTGAAACAGGATAATAAGGGTGGATTTAATGAAATAGGTTGGGTTATGAAAGCAAAAGTATTGGTGAACATGGTCAATGGATATAACTTTTTTTTTATTAATTGCCCAAATTACCATACCAAATCCCCCTAAACCTACGTTACAAGCCCTTAAGTCCTAAACTGATCCAAATCCACTTTATCACAAGGTCAGAAGATGAGTATAGAGGCAATCCTATGGTGTTAGTCATCCATTCACGAATTTCAATTATGAGAGTGAGAATGCTTCCTCAGTCCCTGAGTTCTAAATCCTTCTTGAGTGAGTAAGAGGGACTTCTTTTCTGTGAGGGCATTTGCACCACTTGATTAGCATATAGCTACACCAGTGATTGTGGATGGTTGATGATCCTTAGCTTATCATAGTTGGGTTGCCAGATTCGTCATCATGTTTCTGTTATTCTTAGTAGCTTCATAATCTAGTTTTGAAAATTATAGTTAAGTACCTGGATTAGAGTGAAAGATGTATATGTCATTGGTATAGCTGTTATGTATTTCTTATTGTCATCGTAGATTGAGTCGTCGCTTGAGGATAACCAATAATTCTAAGTTAAGGGTATTGATGTTCTGTCAAAATACAACATATTTGATGATGAAAACAAGGGATTTTGTGAGTTCTTAATGCAATGGTACCATAATTTCTGATGATGTTCATGCTCCAATAAGAAAGTGGTCACTGTCAGCAATTAACCTAACCAAAGGTTATGATCTAATCCACAGGGAATACGGGGCTGAACTACGAGAATTCACTATCAATCATTTCAAGTATCTATAACTAAAATCTCTAAAGGGGGGGGGTTTGTAATTCAAGAACAAAGTAAAATAAAAACTATATTATGGTGCGGGATAACGCTCAATTTTAGGGACAACTTAGGAATTGTTTTCTCCATGGTTCATTGACTCGATTAACTTAGACAAGATAACTACAATTAGAGATTCGCATGTAGGATAGTAACTTATGTTCTTCCAGCCCTCTTGTGATGGTTACGGTTGGATTTCATCATCGTGCTTGGTCGGCAACCATGGCGTGCCAACTAATCATTACCTATTGTCCCAATCGACCTCCCCTTAGTCAGGTTTGGTTGACTATACAAGAACACATCAATTGAATTCTGTCATCCATTTTTCTTTTGCTATTCATCACTACCTTGGTCGGGATCGTGATAGTAGGTGGGGTTTGTTGTTGGCCACTACCATAAAATAACCATAACAAAGAGAAATAGACAATGCTAAAACCTAATCATAGAAATGCACTAACCTAGGTCATCTTAAGTCAAGTACCCATGATTCCCACAAACCCAAGTTGTGGGTGCTTACCTACTCATGGCTAAGTTGCTGGAATTCATAAATTTGAAACAAGGTTCTATGAGTGTGAGAGAGTATGTCCTCAAGTTAACCCAACTTTCTAAATATGCTCCTCAATTGGTGGTCGATCCTAGGTCAAGGATAAATAAATTCATGATATGTGTCTCTGACTCAGTGAGTGAGGAGTGCAGGTCCACTATATTTGACTAGGGACATAGATTTGCTAGTTTGATGACTTACACTAAGCAAATGAAGGGGGAGATATTGAGGAAAAGAAGGGTTCATGAGGTTATGAGGATCGTTTTGAGAGGAGGTTCTAAGGTCAAAAATGTGGTTAGTTTCATCAAGGACAAGGGTAGTCTCATGCTTCTAATTGGTGGTTTGCCACTGACTTCCCGAGGCTCAAGTTGTTGGTGTTATGGTTTCTAATGATATGTATCCAAGAAGTGGTAAGGGTCATAGGGGCCCATGTTTGAGAGACACTAATTCATGCTATGGTTGTGGGGAAGTGGGCCACAAAAGAGTTGATTGCCTATGTGATTACAATAATGGTACGGGGTTTCATCCTCAAGGCTGGGGTGCCAATGCTGTTCCTTTGGGTAGAGGTGGTCAACAAGGTGGTGCCCTACGGCACAATCGATTCTATGCACTCTAATAGAGGGAATGAGTTGAGAAGGTTCCTGATGTCATCACCGATATGTTAAAAGTCTTTAATTTTGATGTGTATACATTGATTGATGACGGGTGCCACTCTTTCTTTTGTTACACCTTTTGTTGCTAAAAAGTTCCATATTGTGCCTGAGTTGTTGTATGAGTCTTATGATATGCCTACTCTTATTGGTGCATCTATTATTGCTAGGAAGGTCTATTGAAATTATCCCATTTACATCCTGCATAAAATATTGCCTTATGATCTTGTTGAGTTGGATATGGTTGATTTGTTATCATACTTGAGATGTATTTGTTGCATGCACACTACGTCTTTATTGATTGTAGAACCTGTAGAGTCAAGTTCTGATTCCCAAATGAACCCATCCTTGAGTGGAGAAGTCATGATTTGGTGGTCAAGGCTAGATCATCTCTTGTATTAAAGCCTGTAAGTTGACTTCTAAGAGGTGTGTTTATCATCTTGTGAGGGTTAGAGATGTGGAGTCCAAAGTCCCTTCTGTAGACAATTGTAAATAAGTTCCTAGATGTCTTCCCAAATGGCATTCTCAGTGTGCCTCCTGAAAAGGAGATAGACTTTGGTATAGATCTCCTTCTTGATACTTAAACCATTCTTATTCCCCTATACCATATGGCCCTAGAAGATTTGAATGAGTTGAAAGAGGAGTTGAGCAATTCATTGAAGAAGGGTTTTATTAGGCTTAGCCAATCACCTTGGGGTGTACCAGTGTTGTTTGTGAAAAAGAAGGATGAGTCCTTTAGGATGTGTATTGACTGTCGGCAACTCAATAGAGTCACCAGAAAGAATAGGTATCCTCTTCAAAGGATTGATGATTTGTTTGACCAATTATAAGGGGCTAGTCACTTTTCTAAGATTGATCTTCAGTCTGGGTATCATCAAGTGATTGTGAGGGAGTCATATTCCAAGATGGACTTCTAAACTAGGTATGGGCTTTATGATTTTGTTGTAATGTCTTTTGGGTTGACCAATGCACCGACTATCTTCATGAATCTTATGAATAGGGTCTTTAAACCCTACCTTGATTCATTCATTATGATTTTCATTGATGGCATTTTGATCTCTTCTCATAGTGAGGAGGAGCATGTGGGTCATTTGAGGGTAGTGCTTAAAAGATTGAGGGAAGAGAAGTTGTATGCTAAGTATAAAAATTGTGAATTTTTGTTGAAGGAGGTTGATTCTCTAGGTCATGTGGTGTCTGGGGATTGTATAAAGGTTGAACTTAAGAAGATGGATGTGATTAGGAATTAGCCTAGATCATTGACCCCATCGAATATTAGGAGCTTCTTGGGATTAGTGGGTTGCTATCAGAGATTTATGAATAGGTTCTCTTCTATTGCTTCTACTATGACTAAATTGACTCAAACGATTGCTAATTTTGTGTAGACCGATGAGTGTGAAAGGAGCTTTTAAACATTGAAAGATAGACTTGTGCTAACTTCTATATTGTCTCTACTGGAAGGATTAGAAGGATTTGTTGTGTATTGTGGTGCTTCCCGGGTTGGTTTGGGTTGTGTTTTGATGCGAAATGATAAGGTAATAGCCTATGCTTTTAGGCAACTCAAAGTGCATGGAAAAAACTATCCTACTCATGATCTTGAATTAGCCACCATGGTATTTTCATTGAAGATTTGGCGTCATTATTTGTGTAGAGTACATGTTGATGTGTTTAACAATCATAAGAGTCTCCAATATCTGTTCACTCAAAAAGATCTCAACTGGAGGCAAAGAAGATGGTTAGAACTTCTTAATGATTATGATATGAGTGTGTATTATCATCCCGGTAGAGATAATGTTGTGGTGGATGCTTTGAGTAGAGTGTCTATGGGTAGCCTAGCTCATGGTGATGGTAGTGGGAAAGAGGTAGCTTGGGAAGTCCATTGATTAGCTAGGTTGGGGGTTAGGTTGGAGGAGGGTGATAATGTTGTAGTTGTTGTTGATGATGGTTCAAAATCTTCTTTAGTTGATGAGGTAAATGCATAGCAAGACCTTGATCCCTCTTTGTTAGAATTTAAGGCCTTGGTTAGTGATGGGAAGGTGGACGTTTTCTCCCAAGAGGGAGATGGGGCTCTTAGGTACCAAAGTAGGTTATGTGTACCTTGTGTTGATGGCTTGCTAGAGAGGATTCTTGATGAAGCTCATAGTTCTTCTTATTCCATTCTCCCTGACTCTACTAAAATATATAGTGATTTGAGGGATGTGTTTTGGTGGGGGAGGTATGAAGAAGGATATTGCCAAATTTGTTTCTAGTTGTCATAGTCGCCAATAAGTCAAAACCGAGCATCAAAGCCTGGGTGGCCTAACCCAAGATATAGAGGTTCCCACTTGGAAGTGTTAAGAGATTAATATTGATTTTGTGGTTGATATGATGACAAAATCGGCTCACTTTCTACCGATTAAGACTATATATGTGGCTGGAGTTTATGGTAGGTTGTACATCCATGAGTTGGTGAGGTTGCATGGGGTTTCTTTATCCATCATATCAGATCATGGTGCTTAATTTACTTCTCCTTTTTGGTGGTCATTCCTAAAAGGTCTCAGTACAAAGGTTAAACTTAGTATGACCTTCCACCCTAGAACGGATGGCCAAGCTGAAAGAATGATTCGAACACTTGAAGATATGCTTAGGGCATGTGTATTGGAGTTGAGGGGTAGTTAGGATGATTATATTCCATTGATTAAGTTTTCTTATAATAATATCTATTATTCTAGCATTGGTATGGCTCCTTTTGAGGCCCTTTATGGTAAGCATTATACATCACCAGTTTGGTGGTTTGAGGCTGGAGAGGATGGCTTTATTTATGGAGGTTCTTAAGAAGGTTAGAATGATTATGGAAAGATTGAAAATAGCCAAAAGTCATCAAAAATCCTATGCCGATGTGAGAAGAAGAGACCTTGAATTCAAAGTTGGTGATTGGGTGTATCTAAAGGTTTCACCCATGAAGGGTGTGGATCATTTTGGTAAAAAGGGTAAGTTGAGTCCAAGATATGTTGATCCTTATGAGGTGATGAGGAGGGTTCACAAGGTAGCTTATAAGTTGAAATTGCCTAGTGAATTGGATTTGGTTCAACTGGTGTTCCATGTGTCCATGATGAGGAAATGTATTACTGATCCAAATGCTATTGTGCCTCTTGATGTTATGGGTGTTGTTGAGGATAAATTAACTTATGAGGAGGTTCTAGTTGAGATTTTGGATAGACAAGTGAAGAGATTGAGGAACAAGCAGGTGGCTTCAGTTAAGGTCCTTTGGAGGAACCAACAAGTTCTAAAGTTTTACATGGGAGGCCGAAGTGGACATGAAAAAGTGATATCCTTATTTTTCCCACTCCACTCAAGCCTAAGATACTAATTATTAGGCCCCATGTGATTTGAGGTCTTATATTTCAGCCCCTATGTTATTCACATGCATTTATGTTTAAGTTGGGAAATTCATGATGATTCTTTTACACATCTTTTTGAGATTTTGAAAATGGTGTTTTAAATGTAATGTTGCATTCTTACTAGGGCTGATTTGTTTATGATCAATCTTCTCATGTACGTTTTCTTGACATTCGAGGACAAATATTCCCAAGGGGAGATATTGAAATGACCCCAAAAAGAGCCCACAAATTTGCCTCGGAAGTGCTTGGAATCATAATTTCCATATATCTAAAAATCAGTGCGTTATTTTGAAAATCCGACTTCATATTCTTGATCAAAGGGTCAAAGGAAAGGAGTCTAACCCTAATTTTAGATCAACCATATCAAAATTCAAAATTCCCAATATGCAGTTTCTAGTGATTAATTCGCTCCCCTGGCACAATGCGCCATAGGCGCGCACATGTGTTATTTTTGGTCCAGTTTTGATTTCGGTCCAAGACTTTTAAGACATGGGCCTAAGTGTTCCTAAAAGTGAAAATACTTATACTTAGCCATATGTCACCCTCATATCATTCTAAACATTCCTCAATACATACCAAAACACTTAGCCAAATATTTCACTCCTAACTTAAAGTCTCAAACCCTATTCTGAATCTTAAGGATTTCACTCAAGCGTCAAGTCTCCATCTTCAATCTTCTTCAAGGCTTCTCCAAAGTCAAGGTATATGGGTTTCAACCATTGGGTCCTTCAACCCATGGTTCCCAAGCTTCCTTTTTTCCTAAAATACATGATTCTAAGTTGATTTTACATTTGGGTTTTCTAGTATGAACTTGTCTATGAACTATGCTAAAGCTTTATGAAATTGTGACTGTTTTGCCATGGTTTGGGCTAAGAACCTAAAATCTATTGTGAGATTTGATGCATTATGTTTTTTGTATATTGCTTGAGGATTTTACCAAGTATTGATTGATGGTTTTATAATGGATTTTCTTGCATGATTTCATCCCTGATTTGCATGTTATACACTAGAATTACACACCCGCCAAGTGTTTGATAAAATGTCTGGTTATGGTTTCTTGAGGAATTGAAGGTCCAATGCATGTCTTATAAGTTGAATGACTATATGATGATGAAAGAAATGTATGTATATGATATTCTTCTATCTAGTGCTGGAAATGACCATGACCAATTGAGGGGTTACGCCTCAATCACCAAGGGTAGTAGGGTGTGGCAATCCACCAACCAATTGAGGGGTTATGGCTAAATCACCAAGGGTGTTAGGGTGAGATGATCCACCAACCTATTGAGGGGTTATGCCTCAATCACCAAGGGTGGTAGGGTGAGACGATCCACCATGACAAATTGAAGGGGTTCGTACCTCAATCACCACAGATGGTAGGGTAAGATGATCCACCAATGAAATGATGGCCTCTTCTTACATGTGTTATATTCTATATATCATGATTTTCCTTAAACATTATTCATACATGCCATATTGCTATACACTTATTCATTTCCTATGATATGCATTTTGATTATGGTGCTTATTCCTTGTTGCATTGCATCCTACATACTTACTATATTCAAATGTACTAATGTATACTCTATTCCTAGATGATGTTACCAGTAGGTACCGGAGCCCCACTTGATCATCCTCTTCCACGTGGCTAGTAGGATATCACTCAAACTAGTTGGTGAATCCTCCAATCCGAGGACGTTGGTCTATGTTTCTTATCCTATGTATTGACACACTCTTTCTTTATTGTGTACTTTGACTATAAGGGTGAGCCTGGTAGTTTGTCTTCACCCCTACTGTTATCTATGTAGTAGAGGTGTTGTTGGACATGTTATATATCTATGCTATTAGTCTTGACTATCTTGTTTCTTGATGTCTACGATATGTAAGCTTTCCCCTTAGTTCCTTTGCCCTTATTTCTAGTCTTTATGTTGTTTAGTTGCTTCCGTGACCAATGATGTGCAATGATAAGTTAAGAGGATTGTTTGGGGTACTTTCGGGTTCCCCATTTGCCGTGTCACATCTAGGATCTCATCTTGGGTCATCGCATTGCCCTTTTAGGTGTTGATTCAAAAGATATGCAAGGATGCTAGAGTGCATGTCTCTCTCCTCCTCGACCAACATGTAGAGGCCATGCACACTATGGATCCTAGTCTAATTATAGCTGATGAAAATCTAGTGGCCTTACAATGAACAGATTCTTCTCCTATTCCAAATCCATTTCCTCCAGAGCCACATATTGAGGATTTGACTCTAGCAACCTCCAGATCTATTCTAGTTGCACTAGAGAAGCTTCCAGTAGATGATATTGAGGCAATGCCCTCCACAGATACCATTACAATAGCCGTATCTGCTACTAAAGTTATTTCTACAGACTACCCTCCTATGTCTGCTTTTGCTTTTAAGCTTTTGTGCGCAGGTTTGCAAAGATAGAGGCACAACAGAACAACCTGATGAACCAGATCAAACCATGGGTTCATCAGTTGTTCTACGACTCAGAGGAGAGGACTAGAGTGTTCACCCTTGATATTGTAGATCAAAGAGTTACTGCGGTGTATGCTAGGGTTAACTTCTTTGAGGATGGGGTCCAGAGGAGGGGGAGCAAAACCTCCTAAAATGGCTGCTGTAAAGAAGGACTTGGCCAAGTGCAAGGCCGACCTAATGAAGTTGTTACCAATACCAAAAGAGGCACCAGAGGGTGGTGATTTGATTGACTTATTTGAGAATAGCCCATATGCCCACTGGAAGTGGCCCTTGGAGAGTGATGCTGGAGCTGCGAGCTAGAAGAGACCGATATAGTGGAGGAAATAGCATAGCTGGAGGAGCGGATTATAGATAAGGTGATACGAGAGTCTTGAGCCATGGAGGAGCTGAGGAAGGCTTAGGAGCAGCAAATATTGTAAGGGACTTGTGGCTTAGGTAAAGTTGTAACCTAGACAACCCATGAGGAGAGCAAGCCCAAGACCAGATGGATGCAGGTGCATAAGCATTATACGTTTGCTACTTTTGACCCCCATGCTTGTTATGTTTGGATATTTTTCCCTATTTAGACTCTATGTTTTTCTTATGTTTTTGGATACTTTTGGATGTTTTTTATTTTGGTTGTTTGGTTTTTATTTACTTTGTTAGATGATTAGTTCTAATTTTCTTTTTTGTTATGTATATATATATATATATATATATATATATATATAATATACACACACACACATACAGACACACAAACACAACACACACACAAACACACACATATATATATATATACATACATATATATACTTTGAGGACAAAGTAGTAGCTTTTTGTGGGGTATGGGAAGTTATGGACTAGGGTGAAGTCTGAGTAGCCTTTAGTCCATAAGTATCCTATTTTTGATCCCATGGTTTTGTTGTTGTGTTTCTTTTTCCTTGTGGATGAGTTTAGTTTCAGTTGATCTGACATGTTTAGATGTTGTTGATAATTTGTAGTTATATAGTGATTATTAATTTTGGCATGCACATAATTTTGAGTGGTTTTATGAATGTTTTGAAAAATAGGTACCCACAAAAATTTTGGGATTATTGGTTACTATTACAATGTTTAATGCTATTGGTCTGGCAATGTTTATTCGGATGAAGAGAAGGCAAGTTGATGCTTGAAGCATGAACTGTGAGTCTATGTTGAGTGTGTATGCAATGCCTTGTGTGTGTGAGCTAAATTTATCATATTCATGCATTGCATACTGATTCAGAACTTTCCTTGTTACTTTGAGATTGGACTCGAGATCTTGGTTGATTAGGAAAGGAGCTTAGTCCGTTGTTCTTTAAGTAGTCCACTTTTGCCTAAATGACCTACCAAATGTAGTAGTTGACCCCTTGTTCCAAATATTTGAGCCTTACATGTACCTATTATTTGTTAACACCTAGCTAGCCTAGCCTTATTTTGTGAAATACCTTGATATTGGTCCTGCTTTATCCTTAAACATATGAACCTTGATTAAGTCCAAAATGCTATGTTGAGGGTGGTTACCAAAGGTGACCCTGGTTTAGGGAATAGATATTATGTACTTAACCTCAGGCGACAAGCTTAAGTTGAGAGTGGCCTATGTTTTGGTAAAGTATTAAAAGTGAGGTGATTAGTGGGGGAAGAAAGAAAGAAGAGAAAATAATGCACCGAGTAAGAGAAAAGAAACTAAAGTTGCTTTAGAATCAAAAGAAAAGAAAATGAGTTCAACAATGAGCAACAACAGAAAAAGAAAAAGAAAGCGCTCGAAAGAGCATGTGAAGAATAAGAGGAGGACAAAGTGAATATGGCTGAGTTATTAAGGTGAAAGTGCTAAAAACTGTGGTTTAAAGGTAGCTTTTAGTCACTAATTTCCCAAAATACCTTACCGATTAAAAGCCTATAAAGTCCTAAAGTGATCCTAATCCAACTAGTCAATAGTCTGGCTTGTGAGTATATGGGCAAGCCTATGGTGTTGGTTATCATGCATGAATCTTATTTCTGAGAGTGAGGATGCTTACATAGTCCCTATACTTTGATTATTTTTTGAGTGAAATAGAGGGACTTCCTTTCTATGAGGGCATTTGTATTGTATGATTAGCATATGACTTGTTCAGTGATTGTGAATTGAGGATACTTCTCTACTTGTCATAGTTGGATTATTAACTGCATCATTGTTTCTTAGTTTCCTTGGTAGCTATTCAATCAGATTTTGAAAATGAGAGTTGGGTACCTGAGTTGAAAGTTGAGAGAAGTATATGCCGTTAGAATAGTTGCTATGTGCTACTTATTATCTATCCAGGTCAAGCCATCACTTGAGGACAAACAACAATTCTAAGTTGAGGGAGTTGATGTGCTATCTATGTGCAACACATTTGATGCCTAAAACAAGGGATTTTGGAAGTTCTTAGTGCGACTTCTTATGGTTTTTATGTATTTTTGTGTTACTATGCGAAAGATACAGGTTGGAATGATTTTGGGAGAAAAGTGCATGTTTTGATAAAGTTCAGGACATATGAGCCATCCTATGAGTCGTAGACCAAGCTACGAATCGCAGGGTGTCTTCATTATAATTTTCAGAGAGTAAAAATAAAAAATATGAGAGGTGAAGGTCAGCCATATGAGACTACCCTATGAGTCGTAGGATTCATTAGGACTCGTATAGGTGGGGTTCATAGCAATTTCCAGAGAGGTCAGGAATTTGACCAAGTATTGTAATCATAAACTATGGAGGATCCTATGAGTTGTAGCCCAAGCAATGATTTATAGTAGTGGATCGTAGGAGTTAAGTCCAAAATGCTTAGTGTTGGCTATGGAAGTCTGATTATGACTCATAGGTCACCCTACGAGTCGTACCTGCGAGTCGTACCTGCTGCTAGCTGTATTTTCTATTTTATATTTAGGGTCTTTTTGTAAATATTATAAATAGTTAATGATAGGGTTTTTGAATGAGAGCCTTGATACTTTACAGATTCCACAACTTGGAATATTCTTAGTAGAACATTTTCTTAGGGTATAGTGTAGATTTTTAATATTTTAATTCGGAGACATATTTTGGGATATTTGAAATCACTTGTACTCAAACTCAATTATTCTAAGCTTGTGGTTTCAACATCAAGATGGTTTTGCTTTTCATTATTTTTGGGTAATCTCTAAACTATGTTTACTCTAATCATTGTTTGTGACCTTTGCTAGCCATGAGTAGCTAAGCACCCACAACTTGGGGTTGTGAGAACCATGAGGAGTTGACTTGAAATAACCTAAATTTTATGCATTTTGTTGATTGGGTATTTGTATGTATTGTCTATTTCCTTCATTTTGAATGTTCTTGGGTGGTGGCCAACACCAAACCCCACCTAGTGTCATGATCTAGAACAAGATAGTAACGGATAGGAAAAGAGAATTAGATGATAGGATTCAATTGATATGTTCTCATGTAATAAACCAAACGTGACCAATGAGAGGAAATCTGGGACAATGGGTAATGGTTAGTTGGCACACCATGGTTGCCGACCAAGCACCATGGTGAAATTCGACCTTCACCATCACAAGAAAATGGGAAGAACCTAAGTTACCATCCCACATGCAATGTCTCAATTAGAGTTATGTTATCCGGGGTAATTGATCATTGAATCATGGGGAACACAATTCCCAAGTTTTCCCTTAAATTGATTGTCTCTTTGCATTAGTAGTGTAGTGTTTTTTGTTCTTTATTTTGAATTGAACCCCCCCTATTTTAGAGAACATAGTCGATTAATGCTTGAAATGATTGTCAGTGAATCAATATGGTTAACCCTGTATTTGTTATGGATTTAACCCTAGCCTCTGGTTAGGTTTATATTTGACAATTATCGCCTTACTATTAGAGCATGAATAGAAGACCATGGAGGGCTCTCATACCCGAGGAGTTACCAGTTCATCAAGATCGCCAAGCACCCCCCGGAGGAGGAGCTACACATGTCAAATTTCGAATGGCCATTACCATGTTGGCACATAGCATGACTAACCAATTCAACCAAGGATCCTAAGATCCTCATGCTCCTACTCTGGCCTCAAGAGTGAGGGACTTTGTAAGGATGAACCCTCCGAATTTTCATAGTTCTAAAATGGAAGAGGATACCTAAAGCTTATTGATAAGGTATATAAGGTGCTTTCTATTGTGGGGATGATTTCAGAAGTGAAGATAGAGTTTGTGGCCTTCTAACTCAAAGGTGTTGCAGAAATTTAGTTTTCTTAATGCAATCTAGAGAGAGGGATCAATGACCCATATGAGGAATTCAAGGCTGCCTTCCTCAATCGATTCTTCCCATTTGAATTGAGAGAGGTAAAGATAATGGAATTCATGAATCTCAACCAAGGCTCCATGAGTGTGAGGGAGTATTCTCTCAAATTCTACAAGCTCTCAAAGTGTTCTCCTTACTTAGTTGCCGATCCTAGGGTTAGAATGAACAAGTTTATGTCGAGGGTGTCCAATTTGGTGAATATAGAATGCCGCACCGCTATGATTGTGGGTGGTATGGACTTGTCTCAGCTCATAACCTACGCCAAACAACTTGAAGGTGAGAAGATTAGGAAGAGGAGGAGTGGGGAGACCAAAAAGTCTCAGTTTGATGGTGGCTTTCAAGGTGCCAAAAGTGGTTTTTTCTAACAAGGTCATAAATTTCAAGGTCAAGGGTCCTCTAATGCTCCAAACAAAATGTTTGCTAATGATGGTGTTCCTAAACCAAGGTTCAAAGGTGGCAACGGTGGGGTAAGTTTTCCAAGTTACCCAAAATATGGAAGGAATCATAATGGCAAGTGCTTGAGGGATTCAAATGCTTGCTGTAGGTGTGGAAGAGTAGGCCACAAAATTGTTGATTGCCCCTATGCTCAAAACAAAGGCAATGATGGTCGTCCTCAAGGACATGGGTGTACAGATCAAAGGGCACAAAGTGGCCAAGAAGGGGGTGTTCCACATAACAATCAGTTTTATGCTCTTCAAGGGAGGTAAGGAGTAGATGAGGTGCTTGATGTTGTTATTGATATGTTGAAGGTTTTTGATAATGATATGTATCTTCTAGGGGACACTCTTTCTTTCATTACTCCATTTCTTGCCAATAAGCTTTATATAACGACCCCAAAAAGTGCCCAAACAATGTTCCTCAGAAGTGCCCGGAACTGTAGTTTCCATATATCTAAATATACATTCATTATTTTGAAATTCTAACTTCATATTCTTGTTTAGGGAGTCAAATTGAGTGGGAAATAGGTCAAACCCAAATTTTAGAGTAAGTATCAAAATCCAAAAATCACAAAAAATATGATTCAGGAGGGTCTTTTGAAGGGGCATAGCTCTTAGCACACAAAGAACTGGGTAGCTATCAAATTAGAACTCTTTGAGTTAGCTTTCAAACATACTTGGTTTTACCTCATTCTGAGTTTGGATGAAGGATTTATGCCCATTTTCATAGAACTCGTATGTGCAGAAATTTAAATTTCTAGTGAGCAGTCCATATTTTGGTCCTGTTTTTCTTGACTTTGGTCCAAGACATTTAAGCCTTGGGCTTAAGGGTTACAAAACTTGAAAATACATATACTTAGCCTTATTTCACCCTCATATCATCCTAAATATTCCTCAATACTCATCAGAACACTTAGCAAAATATTTACTCCCAAATTCAAGTCCTAAAACTCAAGACCAATCTTAAGGATTTCTTCAAGGATCTCACTCAAGCTTCAAGTCTCCATTAAAGTTTTCTTCAAGAACTTCTCAAAAGATAAGGTATGTTCTGTTGAACCATTGGGTCCTTCTACCCATGGTGCCTAAACCCCTTTTTAATTAATAATGCATGATTTAAAGTTGATTTTACATGTGGGTCTTGTATACTAAGAAATTTACTGCATAGTGATTTTAGTTCGTGAAAGTATGGTTATTGTTTGCATGTTTTAAGCTCTAGTCTTGGATCTAATATTGAATTTGAAAGGGGTTTTGATGTGAATATCTTGGGGGTGTTGCAAGGTGTTGATTGATGGTTTTACTACAAATTTTCTTGTATGATTTTATCTCTAAATTGCATAGTCTTTTACCGCCATCACACCCCGGCCCAAGTGTTTGATAAAATGTCCGGCTAGGATTTCTTGTGGAATTGAAGGTCCAATGCATGTCTTATGAGTTAAATGGTGTTGTGATGATTATATGATGATGAAATAATGATGGAATGATGATGAAATGATTGAATTCATATGATCTATAATGATAAGAGGAAGTGAAGGTATATGATAACTTTAGAATGATAAGAGTATGGTATTCGTGAGTTGATTTCATGGAGAAGTAGCAATAGTGATGAAATCTAACCAAGGTGAGGGGTTGGTACCTCATTAACCAAAGTGAGGGGTTGATACCTTATTAACCAAAGTGAGGAGTTGGTACCTCCTTAACCAAAGTGAGTTGTTGGTACCTCATTAACCAAAGTGAGGGGTTGGTACCTCATTCACCAAAGTGATGGGTTGGTACCTCATTAACCAAAGTGAGGGATTGGTACCTCAATAACCTAAGTGAGGTGTTGGTAGCTCACACCAATATATAATGGTCTATTCTTATATATATGATATGACCAATGCAGGCATGAGTTATTTAATCATGTTTTACTTGAGCATTGATCATACATGCCATATTGCTTTATGATGCCTATTGTTTACCATTATGCATTTCGATTATGATGACTATTTTTTGTTGCATTGTATCTCACATACTTAGTATATTCAAATAACACATATTCTATGTAAACATGATGTTACCATGTAGGAATCAGAGCTCCATTTGGTCATAATCCTCCTCCACATGGCTAGTGGTATCTATTCAAGCTAGTTGTTGAGTCCTTATGTCGGAGTGCACTATCTATGTTCTTATGCTATGTATTAAAGACTATCCTTCTTTTTGGTATACTTTTACTATGAGGGTGGACCCTATTACTTGTCTTGGCCCCCGCTTTTATCTATGTAATAGAGGTGTTGTTGGATATGTTATGCATTACACTTAACCTTTGACTCACTTATGATATTCAAGCTATTTAAGTATAGATCAAGGTTGTGTACTGATATGCTATGAGGCTTGTTTGAGGTTCCTTCGGGTTCCCCATTCGCCGTTCATGTCTAGGCCTAGTCTTGGGTCGTGACACTTTATGTGTGTCCCAAATTATTGTGTGAACCCTATGAGGTATCTACCCTCATTAGTGAGTCCATTATTTGTATAACAGTCTATAGGAGTTGTTCCATATCTATATTACATAAAGTCTTGCCTTGTGATTGTGTTGAACTAGACATGGTGAATTTTGACATTATTCTTGGGATGGATTGGTTACATGCGTATCATGCTTTCATTGATTGTAGAACCCAAAAAGTTAGGTTCCAAAGTTCCTAACGAACCCATCTTTTAGTGGGAAAGTCATAATTTGGTGGGCAAAGGTAGGTTCATTTCTTGTCTTAAGGCCTAAAAATTGATTTCTAAGGGTTGCATTTACCATCTTGTAAAGGTTATGTATATTGAGTCTAAAGTCCCTCATATTGAGTCAGTTCTGGTGGTTAATGATTTTCTTGATGTCTTTCCCGATAAGCATCCCAGTGTTCCTCACCAAAGGGAAATAGATGAAAATAGACTTTGGTATATACCTCCTCCCCAATTCACAACCCATTTCCACCCCCTTTTACCATATAGCCTCAATAGAGTTAGAGGAGTTGAAGAATCAATTGAAGGATTTATTAGAGAAGGGTTTTATCATACCTAGCAAGTCACCTTGGGGCATACCAGTGTTGTTTATAAGAAAGAAAGATGGCTCACTTAGAATGTGCATCAATTATCGACAAATCAATAGGGTCACTATGAAGAACAAGTACACTCTACCAAGGATAGATCAAAGGGCTAGTAATTATTCTAAGATTGACCTTTGGTTTGGATACTACCAACTAAGGGTGAGGATTGTGATATTCCCAAGATGGCTTTTCGGACTAGGTATGGACAATTTGAATTTATGGTGATGTCATTTGTCTTAACTAATGCATTGATAATATTTATGGATCTCATGAATAAGTTCTTTAAACCCTACCTTGACATGTTTGTGGTAGTCCTCATAGATGACATATTGATTAATTCCCTAAGCGAAGAAGGGCATGTGAATCATTTGAATGTGGTCTTGAGAATTTTGAGAGATGAGAGGTTGTTTACTAAATTTGATAAATGTGAATTTTGGTTGAACGAGGTTGCATCCCTAGGGCATGTGGTGTCAGATGATGGAATTAAGGTAAACCCTAAGAAGATGGAAGTGATAAGAAATTTGGATAGGCCATTGACTCCAATGGATATTAGGAGTTTCTTAGGCTTGGTGTTGTATAACCGAAGGTTTGTGAATGGCTTCTCTTCAATTGCTTCCCTTTGACAAAATTGACACAAAAGAAGTCAAAGTTTGTTCGGACCGATGAATGTGAAAGAATTTTTCAAACTTTGAAAGACAAGCTTATATCCACTCCTATTTTAGCTTTACCAAAAGTGCTAGAAGGGCTTGTGGTTTATTATGATGCCTCAAGGATTGGTTTAGGGTGTGTGTTGATGCAAAATGGTAAGGTTATAGCATATGTTTCTCGGCAAATAAAGATGCATGAGCATAATTGTCCCACCCATGTTCTCCAATTAGTAGTTATGGTATTTGCTTTTAAAATATAGAATCATTATTTGTATGGGGTTCATGTAGATGTATTCTCCATTCACAAGAGTCTCCAATACGTATTCACACAAAGGTGTCTTAATTAGAGATAAAAAGGAAAGTTAGAACTCCTTAAGGATTATGACATAAGTGTGCACTATCATCCTGACAAGCCTAATATTATGGCAGATGATCTACGTAGAGTGTCCATTGGAAGTCTAGCTCATATTGATGATGACAATGAGGAGATGGATAGAGAAGTGCATCAGTTGGCTAGGTTGGGAGTGAGGTTGAATAAAGTAGAGAATAGGGGTGTGGTGGTATTTGATGGCTCCAAATATTCTTTGATTGTAGATGTCAAGTCCAAACAAAACCTTTTCCCCGCCTTGCTAGAATTAAAAGCTTCGGTGAAGGATGGTCAGGAAGAGATTTTCTCCTAAAGGAAAAATGGTGTCCTTAGGTATCAAGGTAGGTTACGTGTGCCTAATGTTGATGGGTTAAGGGATTTGATTTTGATTAAGGCACATAGTTCATCCTACTCTATTCACTATGATTCCACAAATATGTATAGAGATTTAGAGGTGGTGTATTTGTAGGGTGGTATGAAAAGAGATAATTGCCAAGTTTGTAGTTGATTGTCACAATTGCCAATAAGTCAAAGCTGAATATCAAAGGTCGGGTGGCTTAACTCAAGACAGAGAAATTCCTACTTGAAAGTGGGAAGAGATCAACATAGAGTTCATGATTGTTTTGCCAAAGACTAGAAAGCATTTCGATTCTATTTGGGTTATCGTTGATAGGATAACAAAGTCAACTCATTTTCTATCAATTAAAACCACTTATGGTGCTGAGGTTTATGCCAAGCTATATATCCATGAATTGATTAAGTTGCATAGGGTATCATTGTCTATTATTTCGAATCATGGTGCTCAATTCACTTCCCACTTTTGGAGATCCTTCCAAAAAGGGTCTTGGTACCAAATTCAAGCTTAGCATGACTTTTCATCCTTAAATAGATGATCAAGCCAGAAGGAGAATTCAAACTCTTGAGGATATGTTTAGGCTTGTATTTTGGTGTTCAAGGGTAGTTGGGACAAACATCTTCCACTAATTAAATTTGGTTACAACAAATAGCTACCAGTCTAGTATTGGTATGGCTCCCTTTGATTCTTTATATAGTAGGCATTGTAAATCCCCAGTTAGGTGGTTTGATATGGGGGAGATAGCATTGTTGGGTCCAAATTTGGTTATAGAAGCCTTGGAGAAGGTGAGGTTAATAAGGGAGAGATTGAAGATGGCTCAAAGTAGGTTAAAGTTCTACTCTGATGTGAGAAGGAGACAGTTTGAATTTAATGTTGGTGATTGGGTGTATTTGAAGGTCTCATCCATGAAGGGTGTGGTCCGGTTTGGCAAGAAAGGGAAATTAAGTCCAAGGTTTATGGTACACTATAGAATTTTGAAGAGAATTGGTAAGGTTACCTACGAATTGGAGTAGCCTGCGGATATGAGTAGGGTTCATCAGGTCTTCCATTTGTTTATGTTGAGGAAGTGTATTGGTGACACAACTACTATTGGAACCTTAGAAGTTGTAAGTGTTGTGGAGGATAACTTGACCTATGAGGAGGTCCTGGTGGAAATATTGGATAAGCAAGTCAAAATGTTAAGAAACAAGGATGTCGCATCTGTCATATCCATTTGGAGGAATCAACAAGTTTAAAGTACCCCTTGGGAAGCCAAAGCGGACATGAGGAAATGATATCCATACATTTTTCACTCTACTCAAGTTGAAGGTAAAAATTTAAGTCCGATCTATTATTTTAAGTCTTAAGTTTCACCCCTCATGTAATTTTTGCATGCATACATGTTCATGGTGACAAGTTTTGATGATTTTTCTATCTATAGGTTTGAAACTTTTTGAAAATGATGTTTAAGTGCATTTATTGCATTCATGTTGATCTATAAGTCTCCTAATTATTCCTCTTATATATGTTTTATTTATATTCTGGGATGAAGGTTCCCAAGGGGGAGATATTGTAATATCTCTCATGTGCTTCAGAAAGGCCTTGTAGTGTGATTTTTTAATATCTCAAAATCCACCCATGATTTTGAAAATATGACTTCATATTCCTATTCAGGGGAAAAAATAAAAAAGGTGACCCTTAATTTTTAGATGACCTATAGCAAAAAATTAATTTTCGCTATAGGATCAGAAACAGTGTCCTTCGCGATTGGTTTGTGCCGCATCGTGGGTGCGTACCAGTGCAATATTTTCCTTATTCTCTAGCTTCACTCAAGGGCATCTGGGTAATAAACTAATGCCTATATATATAGTAATACTTCAATTTCCCACCATTTTCAAACCCGAGGACACTTAAAACCCTCCCAAAATCCTCTCAATTCACCATTAAACCCTCTATTCAATTTCAAGAATCTCAAGTACTTGCTTTGGATTTCAAAAACCCAGTTCAAGCCTCTAGTCTTCCTCAACTTTTTCTTTAGTATCTCCAAAGTTTAGGTTTGTCGGTCTTCATCCATGTGTCATTTCACCCATGGAGCCCAACTCTGTCCTTTTATGAAATTTCATGATTTTAAGTTTAGATTCTTTATGGGTAAACTTTATTATGCATTATAAACATGATTCGAGTTTTGATTCTTCATGTATTGATTAATTAAGCATGAATTCCTATTGAAGGCTTATTCCATGAGTTAATTTGTGTATATTGAAGCTATGCATAATGTGAACTATGTAAACTATGAAATATTGTGAACTTTTAAGATGAATGTCATGACACCCAAATTAGGTATCTACTATAATATTGGTGGGCTGAAATGAATAATTGCCAAAGTAATTGATTTTACTCCTCTCATGTGTTATACTCCTGAAATGTATGATTTTAAGCATATGTATACATATCCACCATATTTTACTAAATTTACATGACAAGGATTCTTATGTGAATGAAATGCTATTACATGTTTTGCAAAACAAGTGTTTCTATGGTAATTATGGGCTCCCAAGCATGTATGAAACTCATAATATGTTTTTGTGATTTACAAGAAAGTTATTGAGCCCTTATTCTATGTTCTATTCTCATGTGAATTGTGAAGCCTACTAGATATGGTTATGACCTAAGCTATATTCATCGCTCTCTAGTACAAGAAAAATATCTACATGAAGGGGTTATGACCTAAGCTATACTTCTCACCCACATGTACTATTTAATACTATGCACCATTTAATGCCTACATGAAGGGGTTATGACCTATGTTATATATTCACCCTTATGTATTATTGAATACCTAATAGAAGGGGTTATGACCTGAGCTATATTCCTCATCCTCTAGTACAAGGTATTTGATTAAGCACTCACGCCACTTTATTGTGTTAAACAAGTTATGCAAGTATATGATTGTTTCACAAATGTTTTAACCTAAACATTGATTTTACATGTCATATTGAGCTCATGTCTAATGATTATGATTAATCTATCTTGATTAACTACTAAAGCATACTTTATTCTTACATAATCACACCATGTAGAGATCGGAATTCATATTGATCCTCTGCCTCCACATGGTTAGTCGGGTGATGATGTTCACGCTCTAATAAAAAAGCGGTCGCTGTCAGCAATAAAAATAATAGGAGGTAAGGGTATAATCCAAATGGAATACAGATCTTGATTACAGAGATTCACTATCAATTATTCCAAGCACCGATTAATAAAATCTCTAAATGGAGGGGGGGAGGAGTTTTTTGATTTAAAAATAAAAATAAAATAAACACTATG
>JAOTQJ010148397.1:0-33179 GCA_025642045.1 Solanum sejunctum
TCTCAATCTCTTTACTTGCATATCAAAAATCTAAACTGGAACCTCTTTATAGGTCAAATTATCTTCAAAAACACCCACAATATCAAGAGGTACAATGACATTCTGATCACCCACAAACTTCCTCAATATTAACACATGAAACACCGGATGAACCAATTTATTTCTCTAGGCAATTCAAACTCAAAAGCTACCTTGCAACCCTTCTCATCACTCTATAAGGACCCACATATCTAGGGTTCAACTTTCCTTTCTTACCAAAATGGAGCACACCCTTCATGGATGACACCTTCAAATAGACCCAATCATCAACTTTAAATTCAAACTCCCTTCTTCTCATATTGGTATAAGACTTTTAACAACTTTGGGACATCTTTAGTCTTTATCTAATCATCCTAACCTTCTCAAGAGCCTTCATAACCTAATCTGGTCCTAACAAGGCAACCTCATCAACCTCAAACCACCCAACTGATTATCTACAATATCTACCATAGAGGGCCTCAAAAAGAGCCACACCGATGCTAGAATGGTAGCTATTGTCGTATGCAAACTCAATCAATGGAAGATGATCATCCCAACTACCCTTAAGATCTAATACACAAGCCCTAAGCATATCCTCAAATATTTGGATAGTCCTTTTGGCTTGTCTATCCATTTGAGGGTTGAAGGTTGTACTAAGCTTAACTCTTGTACCAAGACCCCTTTGAAAGGACCCTAAAAAATGTGAAGTAAATTGAGCATCATTATCCAATATGATGGACAAAGGAACCCCATGCAACCTTACTAAGTCATGGATGTACAATCTTGCATAATCTTCAGTCTCATTTATGGTTTTAATCAGTAAAACAATGAGCCAATTTTTGTCATCCTATCAACCACAACCCAAATGCAATCAAAGCGTTTTATAGTCTTAGGCAACCCAACCACAAAATCCATATTAATCATCTCCCATTTTCAAGTAGGAATCTCTATGTCTTGGGTTAGGCCACCCGGCCTTTGATGTTTGCTTTGACTTGTTGATAACTATGATAACTGGAAACGAATTTGGCAATGTCCCTCTTTTGCCTCCCCACCAATACACATCCCTCAAATCTTTATACATTTTGGTACAATCGTGGTGGATAGAATAAGAAGAATTATGGGCCTCATCAAGGATCTTTTCTATCAAGCCATCAATATAAGGTACACAGAACCTACCTTGGTACCTAAGGGCACCATCTCCTCCTTGAGAGAAAACCTCCACCTTGCCCTCTTTCACCAAGGCCTTCAATTCTAACAAGAAGGGATCAAGATCTTGTTTTGCTATCACCTCATTAACCAAGAAGGACTTAGAACCATCCACAACAACAACATCACCATCACCAACCTCCTCCAACCTAAACCCAAATCTAGACAACCAGTGCACTTCCCTTGCCATCACCTTGTCACCACCATCAACATGAGTTGGGCTACCTATGGACACCCTACTCAAGGCATACGCCACCACATTGGCCTTACCCAGATGATAATGCACACTCATATCATAGTCCTTAAGAAGTTCTAGCCACCTTCTTTGCCTCAAGTTGAGTTCTTTTTGAGTGAACATATTGGAGGCTCTTATGATCATTAAACACATCAACATGCACCCCATACAAGTAATGATACCAAATCTTTAAAGCAAACACCACAATGGCTAATTCAATATCATGAGTAGGATAGTTCTTTTCGTGCACTTTGAGTTGCCTAGAAGCATACGCTATCACTTTACCACTTTGCATTAGAACACAATCTAACCCAACTCTAAAAGCATCACAATACATAATGAATCCTTGTAATCCATCCAGTAGTGATAATATAGGAGCAGACACAATCTTATCTTTCATGGTTTAGAAGCTCCTCTCACACTCATCGGTCCACACAAACGTGGCCTTCTTTTGAGTCAATTTTGTCAAAGAAGAAGAATAAAAAAGAACCCATTCACAAATCTCCGACAGTAACCCATTAAGAACAAGAAGCTCCCAGCTGGGTCAATGGTAGGCCAATTTCTAATTACATTGATCTTTCTAGGATCCACCTTAATACCATCCCCGACATGACATGTTCTTGGAAGGCAACTTCGCCTCAATCAAAATTCACATTTTTCATATTTAGCATATAGCTACTCCTCCCTCAGTCTTTGCAACATAACCCTCAAATAAGCCCTATGCTCCTCCTCACAATGAGAATAGATCAAAATATCATTAATGAATACTATAATAAATAAATCGAGATAGGGTCTGAAAAACCTATTCATAAGGTCCATGAAGATGGCTGGTGCATTAGTCAGCCCAAAAGACATCACGACAAACTCATAATGCTTATATCTAGTCTGGAAGGCCTTCTTGGGAATATCACACTCCCTGACCTTCACTTGATGATACCCGGACTGAAGATCAATCTTAGAGAAAATGTTAGCCCCTTGCAATTGGTCAAACAAATCATCAATCCTTGGAAGAGGATGCCTACTCTTGATTGTGATCCTATTGAGTTGCTGATAGTCAATACACATTCTAAGAGACCCATCATTCATCTTCACAGACAATATCGGTATACCCCAAGGGGATTGGCTATGCCTAATCAAACCCTTTTTCAACAAGTCTCACAATTGTTCCTTCAACTCCTTCAACTCTGCCGGGGCCATAGAGTAAGGGGGAACATAAATCGATTGAGTATCGGGGAGGAGGTCTATACTAAAGTCTATTGCCCTTTCAGTAGGAACACTGAGAAGGTCATTCCAAAAGACATCAAAAACTCATTTACAACCAGAACCGACTCTATGGGACAGACCTTGGACTTTACATCCCCAACCCTTACAAGATGGTAAAAACACCCCTTAGAGACCAACTTACGGGCTTTAATGCAAAGATGAACCTACCCTTGACCACCACATCATGACTCTCTCACTGAAGGATAGGTTCATTGGGAATTAGAATTTAACCCTATGGGTTCTAAAATCAATAGAGCATAGTGTGTATGCAACCAATTCATCCCAAGAATAATATCATTATTAACCATGTCTAACACAACAAGATCACAATGCGATATTTTATGCAAGATGCAAATGTGATAATTTATATAGACTTTCCTAGTAACAATAGATGCACCACTTGGAGTAGATACCTCATATGGCTCACACAACAACTCAGGGTCAACATGGAACTTTTTGGTAACAAGGGGGTTAACAAAAGAAAGTGGCACCCGAATCAATCAACCAATGCATACACATCAAAGTCAAAGATTTTTAATATACTGGTAACAACATCGGGGACCTCATCAACCCCTTGCCTCCCATGCAAAGAATAAAATCGATTGTGCCTTAGGGCACCATCTCGTCGGCCACTTCTCCCTAAAGGAACCGCATTAGTACCTTGTGGACGAACCTCCTTACCTTTGTTGTGATTTCAAGGGCAATCCATATTTTTGTGACCCACTTCACCACAACCATAACATGTATTAGTATCTCTCAAGCATGAGCCCTTATGACCCTTACCACACCCACCACACCAACACCTTGGGTTCTTGGGAAGTCATTGGCAAATCCTCTATTAGAAGCGTGAGGAGACCCTTGGACTTGGTGGAACCGTCCACTCCTTTGGCTTTGGAACTTGCCATCAAAAAGGGCTCTCTTGAAATCAAAGCCCCTTTTCGTCCTCATTTTCTTCTCTTCCATTTTCTCAGCGTAGGTCATCAAACATGACAAGTCCATGTGACTAATCAACATGTTGGACCGGCACTCCTCACTAACCAAGTTGGAAATACCCATCACAAATTTATTCATCCTAGATCTTGAGTCGTTCTCCAAAAGTGGAGCATATTTTGAAAGTTGGTTGAACTTGAGGGCATACTCCCTCAATCTCATAGACCCTTGTCTCAAATTCATAAATTCCACCAACTTAGCTTCCCTAATTTCAAGGAGGAATAATAGATTATGGAAGGCTATCTTGAACTCCTCCCAAAGCACTACATAGTTGACTCTGTTCTCTTCCTTCCATTGGTTGTACCATATTTGAGCTACCCTTTTGGGTTGGTAGGCCGCCAACTCCTCCTTATCCTCCAACGTCATACCCAAGGTAGACAAAATCTTGTAGAGCTCATCGATGAATTCTTGAGGGTCCTCACTCACCTTTGACCCATGGAATTCTAGGGGATTCATTCTCATAAAATCTCTTATCCGAGAAGCCGGTGTAGGAGCATGAGGGGCTTAGGCCCCTTGGTTACATTGATTAGACATAACTTGTGCAAGCAATGTGAGAGCATAGCTAAGCTTTCTATTGGCTTGTTGCTCCTCGGGTGTGTGGGCTCATCTTCCTCTTGTGTTAGGCATGATCTAGCATAGAGAAGAATAATCGTCAGGGAAAAAAAACTTACTTCAACTCTATAGCACGACTTAGAACATGAAAAAGGGGAACATTTCCTAAAAATGTCTCATAGCCTCCTACTAATAGATATGGTGCATAATACAACCACGAATAAGACTCTCTAATCAACATAGTGCGTTAGACTCCGAGTATCTAACAACCTAGTGTTCTAATACTATATTTATCATAACCTAAGCATAGGGCCTAGACATGATCGGTGAATTAGAAACCCGAAGGGACCCCAAATAAGCCTTATAGCATATCATTGCACATCTTTGGTTGCGGAAGCAATTAAAATGATAATGACAGATAAGCATAAACAAGGGAATTGGAACTAACGGTAAACTTCCATATCATAACATCAAGAAACAACAGAGTCAAGGCTCATAGCATAGATACATAACATGTCTAACAATACCTCTACTACATAGTAAGAGTGGGGGCCACGATAAATAACCAGACTCACCCTCATAGTTAATATGTAAATAAAGGATATATAGTCTTAATACATAGCAAGAGATCATAAGTAATATCCCTAGACTGGAGGATTCACCAACTAGCGTGAAAGACAATCGTACTAGCTATGTGGAAAAGGAGGAGGATCAAGCAGTGTATCAGTTCCTACATGGTGACATCATATAGGTATAGAGTATGCGATAGTATGTTTGAATGTACTAAGTATATAGGATGCGATGCAATAATAGAATAGATAGGCATCATAGGCAAAATGCATAATAATTCTCAGTAGGTAGCCTAATAGCAAGATGGCATGTATGATTGATATTTACGTAAACATGCTTACATAGGACATAATACATGTATAAGAAGATACCACTATCATATTGGTGTATAGTCGCACCCTACAATCCTTGGTGATTGAGGTACAAATTCCTTCAATTAGTTAATTGGTTGGTGGATCATCGCACCCTACCACCCATGGTGATCGGAGTACAAACCCTCCCGACATGGTTGCTAAGGTATAAACCCACCAACATGGTTGGTGGATCATCACTCCCTACCACGGGTGGTGACCGAGGTACAAACGCCCTACATAGTTATCAAGTTACGAAACCCTTGATGCGATTACCTAGTATTCAACCCCCGAGTAGGGCATGGTCACATTCCAAAACTATATAAAGAATACCATATACATATGTTCATTTCATCATTATTTCATCATCATATTATCATTCAACTAATAAGACATGCATTGGACCTTCAATTTCTTAAGAATCCATAACCGGATATTTTATCAAACACTTAGAGTATGTATAGTGCTAGTATAAAACATTGCAATTCAAGAGTGTTATCATGCTAGAAAATTCAATGTAAACCCATCAATAGATACTTAGTAACATTCTCAAGCAAAATACATCAAAACCCTTCATCAAATCTCACATTAGAACTTAGATTCATAGCCCAAAACATAGTAAAACAGTCACAATTTCATAATCCCCAACATAGTGTGCAATGATTTTCATAATAAATAAGACCTATTTGTAAATAAACTTTAAATCATGCAATTTAGGGAAAAATGAAGCTTGGGTATCATGGGTGAAAGAAACCTATGAAAGAAACCCACATACCTTAGCTTTGGAGATGAACTTGATGAAGATTAGAGATGGGGGCTTAAAGCTTGAGAGAAAATCCTTAGATCCAAAGAGGGTTTTGAGACTTGAATTTAAGAGATGAAATATTGGCTAAGTGTTTGAATAAGTATAGGAAAATGTTTAGAATAATATGAGGGTGAAAAATGGCTAAGTATAGGTAATGTCATATTTAGGGACACTTAGGCCCAAGACCCAAAAGTCTTGGATCGCACAAAATTAATTGGGTGGAAAATACATAGGTACACAACACAGACTTATCACCAAAATAGGATTTCTTCATCCGTGCACCCTAGTAGAATCATGCTAGGGGCGCACAAACCCTACTGGAATTTGCATTTTTAAAAAATTAAAATTGCTAATAGTTTGCTCTTAAATTGGGGTTAGAGCCATTTTTCACTCAATTAAACCTCCTGAACAAGAATATAAAGTCAGATTTTTGATAGCGCATATTGATTTTTGAGATATACAAAACTTATGATTATAGCTACTTCCAAAGCACATTTTTAGGCATTTTTTGGGGTCATTACACTTTCATTTCATGCATAGAGTCTTTGAAATTTATGGTTGATGGCATTACAATTCCATGTTTGCATTGTACCTCAATACTTAGTACATTCCAACATACTAACACATATTTGACTTACATGATATCACCTTATAGGGAACGATGTTCCTCCTCCACTATCATGTGGCTAGTTTATTAGCGTTCAAGGATATCTATAGTGATGACCCTTTGTTCGGGTCTTCGGCTATTTTTTCACGCTTTGTACTTTTCGAACGAATGTATATTTTAGACTTTATGTCTAGAGGCTTTTACTTTCTACCTTATTTTCATGTCTTTTCTATTTTAGGAAAATTAAATCGTGCATCGATTCTCGTTAGTTCATGTGTAGCTGGTATGCTTGGATAATTATGTATGTTGAAATGTTCCTTTTGAGCTTAAATGATTTTCCCTTAGTCTCTTTCCAATTTTATTTTTACATTATGTTAATATTTACCTATGAATGCTTGATGTATGCTAAGATATCTTGGATGAGGTGCCTATGGTTCCCTAATTTATTATGACTAGGTCCTAAGTTTGGGTCATGATAAAGCCATAATAACCCCTTATAGAATCTTTGCACTAAACTCTTAACCTCTAGAAATTGTACCAATAATTTATGGAACCAGGTTTACGATCTGCACAATCATCCACAACTCGTAAAAAGACCTCATAGTTTCTTCCAATACTTGGTCAAATGTCCAATTTCTAGGACTCTATTTACGAACATGATTTACAATCTCCAAACATATCCATGACCTATGAAGGACTGTTGTCCTATTGAACCCAATATTCCACCTTTTGAATCTTAATCACGATTGTTGTCCATGATCTATCAACCCATTTATGACTCCCACAAGGCCTTCTATGCATCATCCAAATTTCCCAAACATTTTCTATGATTGGAGTGAGCTACAAGATTCCATCTATGATTCGTACAATTTTGTTCCTTGGAAGCAACAGTTTTTAGCAAATATCATCCTTATTCTAAATTTTCAATTTATAATGTGTTATATTACCTCCCCCTTATTCATCTTTGAATCAGATAAAAGCTAGATTGAGTAGAGTAAAATAGATATCAACAACCTAGCATGAATGCATTAATGCACTTAAACATCAAATTCATAAAATTTTCAAACATTGGCATAAAATATCATTCATAAATCAATTTCATGGGCATGTATGCATATAGTGTAACACGTAAAAGCTGATACGTAAGAATTTAGATTATTGACCATGATTACTAATCACCTTAGACTAGAGTAAAAAGAAAGAGCCAAGGATATCACTTTTATCATGTTCGCTTCCGCTTTCCATATGGCACCTTTAACTTGTTAATGCATGTATAACACCTTGACGGATGCAATATCTTTATTCTTCAACCATTTTACTTGTCAGACTATGATTTCAATTGGAACCTCCTCATAAGCCAAGTTCCCTTCAACACCCGTTCCCCCAATAGCACAATGGAGTTTGGATCACCTACATACTTCCTCAATAATGACACATTAGTTGAATCGAGGCCAACGCCAGTAGAAATTCTAACTCATAAGCTACCTTACAAAGGCACCTTAGAATCTGTATAGACCTATATATTAGGCACTATGCTTCCCTTTATTCCCAAAATGTGTTAAACCTTTTTAAGGGTGAAATCTTCAAATAGACCCAATCATCTACATAAAATTCAAGTTCCGTTCTTTTTATGTCCAAATAGGACTTTAACAACTTTGGGTAGCCATTATTATTTTCCATATAAGCACCATTAATTAAGTTCATAATATTAGTAATATTTTTAATATAATATAACATTTAAAGTATCTTATTGAAAATTATACTACTTTCATCCCGAATTAACTATCTTTCTAACAAAGTTTTTTTTTAAAGGGTTTTATCACCTTAGATATATAATTTAAAATTGTTTAACCGCTGGACCGTTATGTTTTTGGAGAAAGGAAGTGCTAAATGATATAATAACTATATGCATTGTACTGCACAACATAATAATTGTAATACCCTAAAAATTAAAAATTTAAAATAAAAAGAAAAGTGCAGGAATTTTTTGGGTATAGGCTTTCATGAGACAATTCAGTAAACTGTGGAAAGGACCATAATCCATGGAAGGAAGACATAGATGAGGAATTAAAGGTCTGGTAAGGATTATAGAAATTGATCAGATTTGATGAGTGGCTTTAGGACTCATGGTTGTTTATACAATTCATAGATCTCTCGTGAATGAGATACTAAGGCCTAATGTTTTGGGGTCCAACAGGATGGGCCATATTACAGACTGTGGTTATTTTTATAGACCATAGAAACATTCGCAGAATATCACCAACACTTGAAAAATATTCTTGCTTGAGGAAAGTTTTATGAAACTAATGGTCTTACATAATATAAATATTATTGAAATAATTTTAAATTACATATTTAAAGCAATCTAAATTTATAAGAAAAATAATAATATAGAAAAATTATTAACTCGAGATGATAGTAGTACACTTGTCAAAAATATATTTTTAGATGTTATATTATATTAGAAATAATTAATGATCTTTTAAATTAGAAATAAGTACAAAAATAATCAAAAAGTAAAATAGAGAGGATGAATAGTTGTTCTCCAAATTTGAAGAACTACTACTCATTTTCCCTATATAAATAGAGAATAGAGCACAATTAAGAGTGTGGTTGAAGAACCTACTCTCTATTTTACTCTCTAAATATTGATAATAAAGAATAAAATAGAATGTAGTTGGACATGGTCTTATATATACACTTTTAAAATATCTCCAGTGAAAGCAACTTTTGTCTTTTTTCCTCCGTAATCACCATCAGTAGTAGGAGATGGTGATACCAAGTTTATTTAGCGGATGATAAATAATAGTATAAACTATAATATATACATTAGTAGTAATCAATGTATTTTTCCTTTTACTTGCTAATTTTGATGTGAAGACCAAGTCTACGATTTGAATTAACCAAATGGAGATCCAGTCTGCCATTTGCATCTTCAAATCTCCATTAGTAGAGCGTATAAAATTTTTATTCACTTTCCATATTTACATTAAATTAATAAAAGAGAAAACATAAAGTGACATCTGAAATTATTTTGACCTTTTAAAAGACACATTAATTATGAGGTGTCTTATTATCCCCTTAAATAATTTTAAACTGTTATTATTATATCATTTTTTGTCCATTTGACCTAGAGAGTATATGCACTTTGTTAAAGAGCGTGAGCAACAAGAGAAGTTAACTATTCGGGCATCCTACTATCCTCCTAAATAATTTTAAACTATTCGTATTACATCATTTTTTGTCCATCTAACATGGAGAGTGTGTGCGGATTCTCTTAAAAAGTGTGAGCAACCTATAAAACTAAATATAATGTTATTTTTATAAATATTTTGTTATAAAATATATTTCTTGTCATTCTTATTATTTTAACTTTTTTGCTTATTATTTTTTCTTCTTCAAAAATTCATTATCATCTCCAGTGGAACTCTTCACTTTCAATATCATCATTTTTATCATAACTCCACCGTCCTTCTTTTACTACTATTAATTTAGGTCTCTACAATTTTAGAACTTTATCAAAATAATTTTTACATTTCGAACAATTTAATATACCCGTAAGATCTCAAGATGATTAGGAGGTATCATATAGCTAGTAAGCTTCTTCAAATTTTTGGAAAAATTCATTTATTTTTGAAAAAGTATCATTTCTAGTTTTGAAGTTACATGAAAAGAGAGAAATTGCTTGGTGATATTTTTAAAATATTGAATTTGCTTAAGAAATAACTAGTTTTGTTATCAATAACTCAATAAATTCTAAAAAATAGTACAACTTTTTTAAAGAAAAGTAAATTAAAATTGGTTGAGAAGAAGCGAAAAAGGAAAGAAAATGGGGGAGGGGCTCAACTTGAACATGGAGGATGGGGTAGGGAAGGGTATGGAAAGTGAAGAAGAAGAAAAAAAAAAGAAAAGGGGTGAAGGCTGAGGCGACCCTATCCCTTGATTAGAGGAATCATTCCAATCTCTTCCAGTAAAAAATTATACATTTATATATAATTAAAATATTTTTTTATATACAATAGATGTTAAACCCTCTTCGATTAATTTGTATGTCTGCTTCTTTTATTTTATGTATATATAATAGATGTCAAATCCCTTAGTAGGACTCATGCTATGGGGATATTTTAGGGAAAGAAATTTGCAAAGAGTTCACATAACACATAGCATATAGAGACTAAGGGGCAGGTAAGTATGACTCATGCTATAGGGACAATTCGGGACTTGGAATATTTCCATCATATCACATAATCAAACCACAAGTCTCATAACCAAATCCCATAATGATAGCCAATAGGTAACAAAGCCATAACATAAGCTTCAACCATAACACTTAACACAAAACGTAAAGGTGTTAACAAGGTGTCCAACAATGCCTCTAACATAAGATAGGTTGGGGGGCCAAGACATGTCCCAGGCTCACCCTCAAAGTACATAAAAGAGATAAAATGCAACATAGGCAGAAGGATAGTGGATCGTCCTTGGAAGATAGGACACACTACAACTAGCAAAGCTTGAGATCCGAGTTAAATGTCATATGATGGATAGATAGGCTTCTCGGTCCCTACATGGTGATATCATATAGAAAAAAATATGTGTTAGTATGTTTGAATGTACTAAGTGTGCGAGATGTAATACATGTAACTTAGCAAACCTGCACTTCAATGTTATGACAGGGGCAGATAATATAGAAAAAGATCATATATCAAGAGAATAGTATACAATATGCCACGAAACCAATGATGCATGAAATGTAATGCTTATATATAGTGAAGATGTGACCTCACTGACATAAGTAGGACCAAGCGAGCTATTACATGGAATCCCAATAAAAATCCTTCACCGATAAAGAGGTGGTCTACTTGCCAAAGATAAATCATAATTCACCTTATAGGCACTCCCATTTCGTATGAAGTAACCTTCCTTACGGACACTCTCATTTCGAATAGAATTTTCACATAATCATATCATATTATACTTCACGTTATGGGCACTCCCGTTTCGTATGAAGCAACCTTCCTTATGGGCACTCCCATTTCGGATAGGATTCATAACCTATGTTAGGTACATAGTTCAAAGAAAAAGAGAGGTCACTTAATCCATTGGTCTAAGTTGTCATCTCACAATAATACTTATAATATATATATTTATACATGCCTTCAAAAGAGATGCAAGTCTTACCAAATCATTTCAATGCGAAATTGGGCTTAAAAGCCAAACACCATTCATAATAATCCATACTTAGGATCAAATGCCAAAACATATCTTATAGTGATAATACTCATGCATAGGAATAACTCATTGACATATACAAAATGGTGCAAGCATCCAAAATCCTCAAAGAGCCATAATCATAGACATATATGTGATCGCATGTTTGTCATAACCAATATCTTATCAAAATCATATCATAATATATAATTGGGCTTAACCCACTTCATAATTTCCAATATTCATGAATGCCTATGACATGAATGAGGTGAGAATAGTATGGGTAATTGAGATTCAATCTAAAATCATCAAAATAATATGAAATTCAAATGAAACATAATTAAATCCACATTTAAAATCAATAATATAAATCATACATGCATAAACAAGTCTTGAAACAGGACATGCATATTCATAATTTCATAAACTCAATGTAACTCATTATTTTATAGTATAAATCAACTTAAAATCAATGAATAAGCATAAATCGTACAGTTTTGAATTTAAGGAATCACAATATTTAAAACCACAATTTAAAGTAAGCTGTAAACTTATGAAAATTACTTGAAAATGTTTGAGTCTCCTTGATTGGAAGGAATCAAGCATCAAAACTCACATACCTTCACAAAATGAAGAAAACCCAAGAGAAATTTGAGGAAAAATTGAGTTTGCCTTGATCCCCAAGCTTAAATCCACACAAGTTTTTGAGAGGAGTTTTTGAGAGAGTTTTAAAGTGAGAGAAATTAATTTGAATAATTTGAATAGGGTTTTAGGTTATTAAGAAGTCTTAAGATAGCACAGGAAGTCCCGAAAATTTATTAGAATAAATTAAATTTATGAAAATGCTATTAATAAAACGGATAGAAAAATTGTCTGTAGCCACCCCACTAGAGGGTATACGGCTAGTGTAGGACTCCACAGTCCGTGTGGTATGCCCATACCCCCTCACTTAATCAAAAATCCAACTCTCAACAAGGCTTGGAACCATGCCCCAACACTTAGAAAAATTTGATGAAAACGTGAGCCACATGGTTGGCAATATGGCTCATGTCCCTTAACATGTTTTGTGTGAAGTAGCCGTGGCACCAACATTAACCAAAATAAATTTTCCCTTCCAAGAGTGAAGCAACACCAGAAAACTTTCCATCTTGGAAGCTCTACGGTTGGGCATACAACCCACGTTCTTCCACACAGTCCGTGTGATATGGCTGTAACCCAACACTTAGGCCAAAAGTTGTCATTTCAAGCATAAGGCCATCCACACTGCCCTCCACATGGTCTGTGAGGTGTCGTATGGCCTTTGTGGGGTCTAAGTGTGATGTGACTTAGCTCCAAATTCCATTACAAGACCACACACCTAAAATTAAGGTCAAGTGTCACACCACTAGATGCCACACGGTCCGTGTGTCCTCACACTGGCCGTGTGGTCTCCCTAGAGATGACACTTGGTCCAAATTTTATCCGAAAATGAAATCCTCTAATTCTAATGAAATCATGCAATATTTGGGTCATTACATCATCTCCTCCTTGGGAACATTTATCTGGGAATGTGCAAGAACAAAACTTGAAAGGCTTGACTTAGAACATGAAAGTTTCAAACATAAGATATGATACATAGTTCATCATTTGAAAACCATAAAGTCCCTAAAACTCATGTCGGAACATATTAAGACCATTCAAAACATCATAGAAAATCATTTTAGTGCATATGTAAGCATGTCATGCCATGAGACTCAAGAATGAACGGATTAGGACTACTTAGAAGAGAAAGAACCTAGTACCTTAGGCTTGAGTAGATTGGAAAAGGTGGGGATATCATTTCATCATATCCAACTCTATCTCCTATGTAGCACTCTCCACGTCTTGATTTCTCCAAAGTACCTTTACCGAAGCTATATCCTTGTCATGAAGCCATTTCACTTGTTTGTCCAAAGTCTCCACCGGCACCTCCTCATAAGACAAGTTCTCCTAGACCTCAATACCTTCCAAAGGCATAATAGTGCTAGGATCACAAACTATCTTTCTCAATATAGACACGTGGAACACCAGGTGTATAGAACTCAAATCCAAGGGCAACTCCAACCCATACGCCACATTCTCAATCCGCTCAATAACCTCATAAGTACCTATATATCGGGAAATTATCTTGCCTTTTTTTCCAAAATGCATCACTCCCTTCATAGGTGAGACTTTCACAAATACCCAATCTCTAACGTGGAATTCAAGGTCCCTCTTCCTAATATATGAATAGGACTTTTGGAGACTTTGGGCCATCTTTAACCTCTCCCTAATCAACTTTAGTTTCTCCATGGCCTCCATCACCAAATCTGGGCCAGTCAAAGCCACCTATCACAACTCAAACCACCTTATCGCACTTCTACATCTCCTACCATACAAAGCCTCAAACGGAATCATACTAATGCTAGCATGGAAGCTATTATTATATGCAAACTCAATGAGCGGAAGATAGTCATCCCAAGTACCCTTGAACTCCAATACACAAGCCCTCAACATATCCTCCAATGTTTGAATTGTCCTTTCGGCTTGCCCACCGATTAGAGGATGAAAAATGGTGCTTAACTTGACCTTGGTACCAAGTCCCTTTTGAAATGACCTTCAAAAGTGAGAAGTAAATTAGGTACCTCGATTCGATATGATAGACCTAGGCACACAATGCAACCTTTGGGTACCATGATTTGATATGATAGACCTAGGAACACCATACAACCTTACCAACACTCGGATGTACAACCTTGTATAATCCTTGACACGAAAAGTAGTCTTGAATGGTAGAAGTGAGCCTAGTTAGTCATCCAATCGGTGATAACCCAAATAGAGTCAAATTACTTTCGTATCCAAGGCAAACTAACCATAAAATTCATTTATTCACATCCTCCCAAAGTACGAATCTCAATGTCTTGAGTCAACCCATCGGTCCTTTGGTACTCTACTTTCAGTTATTGATAATTTGGACATTCGAATACAAACTTACCTTTGTCCTTCTTTATACCATGCCACCAATACACCTCTTTCAAATACTGATACATCTTAGTATATCTTGGTTAAATAGAATAATGAGAGTTATGGGCTTCACTCATGATTAATTTTCTAAGGTTATCCACTTATGGAACACATAACCGATCTTGATACCAGAGCACACAATCCCCCCCCCCCTCTTGGGAGAAAAACTCTATATTTTTTTCGGCAACTAATTGCTTTAATTCAACTAAGGATGGATCTAGATATTGCTTAGCTTTCACATCAACCACCACCGAGGATTCAGCTCCATTTTGAACATGTATACCACCATCATTGGAGTCGACTAGCCTAACACCCAACCTAGCCAAACATTGAACATCCCTTGCTAACTCCTTCTTCTCCTCCTCAACATGAGTCACACTTCCCATAGAAAGCCTACTAAGAGTATCGACTACCGCATTCACCTTGCCAGGATAATATTAGATACTCATGCTATAGTCTTTTAGAAGTTCCAACCATCTCTGTTGCCTAAAGTTAAGATCCCTTTGAATTGACACATATTGCAAACGCTTGTGGTCAGTGAAAATATCAACATGTACCCTGTATAAATAGTGTCTCCAAATTTTCGAAGCAAATACCACCGCTGCTAACTCAAGGTCATGAGTAGGGTAATTACGCTTATGTGCCTTCAGTTGCCTTAATACATAAGCTATCACCACAATGTTACATAAGCACACAACCCAACCTGATACAAGAAGTATCATAATATACCATAAATCTACCAAACCATTTGGTAGAGTCAAAATAGGAGTCGATGTAAGTTGATACTTCAAAGTTTGAACATACTTTTTGTACTCAATCAACCAGACAAACTTAACCTTCTTTTGGGTCAATTTAGTCAATAGAGATGCAATGGATGAGAAACCTTCAACAAACCTCCTATAATAACTCACCAACCCAAGGAAACTTTGAATTTCTAAAAGAGTAAATGGTCTAGGGAAATTCTTCACGACCTCAGTCTTTTTTGGATCTACCTTTATACCATCATTGGACATCACATGGCTAAGAAAAGCTACTTCACTCAACCAAAACTAACATTTGCTAAATTTGGCATACAACTTTTTGTCCCTCAAGTTTTGTACAGCTAACCTTAAATGATCAATATTCTCCCTCTCACTTTGGGAATAAATAAGAATATCATCAATAAAGATAACCACAAAGCTATCAAGGAATGGCTTTAACACCTGATTCATAAGATCCATAAACATGGCCAGTGAACTAGTTAGGCCAAATGACATCACCATAAATTCAAAAGTGCCTATACCTTGTTCGAAAATCCATCTTACAAATATCACACTCACTAACCTTCAATTGATGATACCCGGAATGGAGATTGATCTTTGAAAAGTGAGTATGCCCTTGAAGTTGGTCAAACAAGTCATTGATTCTATGCAACATATACTTATTTTTAATGGTCACCTTATTCAATTGTATATAATCGATACACCTTCGAAGGGATCCATCTTTGTTCCATACAAATAACACTGAAGCACCCCATGGAGATATACTTGGCCTGATAAAACCCTTCTCCAACAAATCCTTCAACTCTTCCAACTCAGCCAGTGCCATATGATAGGGAGGAATAGAGTTAGGTTGAGTATCTAGAAGAAAATATATGCTAAAGTCCACTTCCCTGTTAGGAGGAATATTGGGCAAGTCTTCGAGGAACACGTCTAGAAATGCATTCACCACCGAGATAGACTTAAGAGAAGGTAACTTAGATTCCACATCCTTGACCCTCACAATATGATATATACATCCCTTGGAGATCATCTTCGGAACCTTAATATAAGAAATAAACCGACCCTTAATATTGGAGTCACTACCTTCCATTCAAGAATGGGCTCACTAGGAGGTTGGAACTTAACCTTCTGGGTCCTATAATCTACTCCAATCTATCCAAAGAATCATACCAAAATCAAACATTTCAAGTTCTAAAAGATCACGTAGGAAAACATTATACAACACAGAAATAGGACAACTACGATAGACCCTATATGCAAAACCAGATTCACCCATGGGTGTATAAACTGAGAAAGGTCCCTTTAAAATTTTCAGACTCAAACTAAACTTAACAGCCAACAGAGGAGTCACAAAAGGAAAATCTGCACCTGGGTAAAGCAAAGCATCAGTATTAAAATCAAGGACTTTTAATGTACTGGTAACAACATGTGGGGCCTCCTCAACTTCCTAACAAGCATGGAGAGCATAAAACCTATTGTTCCTTAGGGCCCCATCTTGATGAGTTCTTGGTTGGCCTGGAGCACCCTAAGCTGCTTACCCTGACCTTTCTGAGCAACCTTAAGACAATCAGAAATTTGTGGCCCTTGTCTCTACACCCAAAGCAGGTACCCAAGATCCTCCAAGAGTCACCTATGTGGTGATTCCCGCACTTATCACACAAGGGATGCCATGGTCCACTACCAATTGGTAACTTCGGAGAGGCACCTTAGTATTAGCCACCCGAGCATTGGCACCTTAGCCTTGTTGGAAGCAACTAAAAACCCCCACCTCTACAACTGGAGAACCTACCATCGAACCAAGCTCTCTTAATATCATGAACTATCCTTTCCTTCAGTTTCTCCCCTTCAATTTGTTAGGAATACACCATGAGTCTAGAAATATCCATATCCCGTATGAACATGGTGGTGGGACATTATTTCACAAGTAAGTTAGAGATATCTGAAATGAACTTATGCATTCTAGCATGAGGATTATCCACAAGTATTGGAGCATACTTAGAAATATTGGTGAACTTTTTGGCATAGTCCATCACACTAAAACTCCCTTGCTAGAGGTAATAAACTTGATCATCTTGGCTTCCCTAAGCTAAAGTGGAAAGAAACGATCCAGAAAGGCAAGCTTGAACTCCTCCTACTTTACAACATTACCACAAACTCTCTCCATAGACCACTGAGTGTACCATACTTAGGCTACATCCTTCAACTGATAGGTAGCCAGTTCAACTTTCTGCTCAGAAGTGAAACCCATAACATTCAACACTTTGGCGAGCTCATCAATGAACTCCTGAGAATTGTCATCAGCCTTAGAGCCAAAGAACTCCAGCGAATTCATCCAGGTGAAATCCCTCACTCTAGAAGCTATAGTGGGATCCCGTGGAAGAATAGCCTACCTCATTTGAGTAGTCACCACCTGGGAAAGCATGGCAAAGGTTGTTCAAAATTTACCATTAAAGATAGGCTCATCCATAAGACTTGTGATGCTTGACCCTAATTAGCTCGGGCCGGTCTTGGTAGGTGAGGTTAAAACTCCCCACAAATATGCTTCGGAATGCCCATAATTTTAATTTTCCTGTGTGTTCAAATTCATGCATGATTTAAAAATTCGACTCATATTCTTGGTCAGGGGGTAAAATTGAGTGAGAAATGGGTATATCTTGGATTTTAGAGGACCTATAGAGAAAAATAATTTTTGCTAATTTATGATTTTCAGGGAGCATCTGCACCCTAGCCGCAATGCACTAGGGGCATAGAGCAGTGTTACTTTGTCCTTCGCGATGGGTTCGCATCGCTTACCAGAAGTGGACCAGTATAAGTTTTTCCTTGGTTTTTTTATTTTGGCCAAGGGCATTGGGGTCATAGCCTCATGCCCACTTAAGCGTGAAATCAACTATACTTAGCCATTTCTCAACTCTATATCACTCAAGACCCTTTCAAAAAACTCTTTAAGACTTAACCAAATATCTCATTACAAATTCAAGGATATCAAGCTTAACTTTGGAACTCTAGGATTCACTTCAAGCTCTAAGTTTTCTTCAAGCTCATCTCAAGAAAATCCAAGTTTGAGGTATGTGGGTTCATCCATTGGGTCCTTTCACCCATGGACCCAAACCTTCTCCTTTCCATGAAAATTGTATGTTTTCAAATTATATTTTTTATGGGTATCTTTTATAATTATAAGCATGAATCATGTTGGGGTTTTATGAAATATTGATTGATTATGCATGTCTATATATTTCAAGCTTATACCATGATTTGATTATATCTATTAAGACTATGCATGTTTCGAGCTATGAAACTATGATCTATTATGAGTTTTGATGATAGATTTCAAGGTACCCTACATGATGGTTTTACTACATGTTGATGAGTTGATTTATATTAAGTTTTCTCATTTTATTTCACTCTTGAATTGCATAATTTTGAACTGGTATCATGGACCCTCCAAGTGTTTGATAAAATGTCAAGTCAAGAATTCTCAAGTTATTGATGAACTATTTCATGATTTACAAGTCAAGTGACTATATAATGATTTAGGAATTTCAAGTATATATTGAATCCATGAAAATTATCTATGATTTTATAAGTTGCAAGCTAAGCCCTATTTTTAAGGTTTTTATCTCTTGTGAGTCATTCATATTAAAGCAAGGGTTCATGTATGATTATGATCTACTCTCATATTTTAAGTTAGGCTCACAGTTAGAGGTCAACCATGTTTCAAGAGCTACTTATGTCATGTTTACTACAAGTTATACAAGTTATAATTATTTTAAGTATTCCATGGAATTTTATTTACCACCGCTTGACGCTTAAGATAGGAACTCAACTCAAGGGGTCCTTACATAAAGTCTTTTGTGTCTAAACTATATGTCAGCATAGGATTATAATTATTAACCTTGCTATACTGGTGGATCTATCTAGTCATATTCTCATGTTTGGTTTGCCTTGGCAAGTAGACCACACCTAGCCGGGGATGTTTGCCCATTCCGCCTTACCGAGAGGGTGTCATGCCTTGGATTTTAAGTTGTAGCTACTTGGTCTATGTTGATTGATGTCGCTTCCCACACATATGTATGTATTTATATATTGTACAAGATGAATGATTTACAAGCATGTTTTATTATGATCATTGATTATGCATGCCATATTGAGATTATATATCTATTGCCTAGGATTATTCACTTTGACTATATTGGCTTATGTCATGTTGCATTTCATCCTGCATACTTAGTACATTCAAATGTACTAACACATACTCTATACCTATATAATATTACAATGTAGGGATCGAAGAACCTTTTAATCATCCTCCACTTGACTAGTTGATACATCAGAGATAAGCTTTGGTGAGTCCTCAAGTTCGAGGACACTATCTATGTTACTCTTGTTGTGTTAAGACTTCTTTATGTTGAACACTTATTAATATTGGGGTGAGCTTGGAGAGTGTCTTGGCCCCTGCTCTATTCCATGTTAGAGGTATTGTTGGATATTATGTTGCACTTATGCCATAAGGTTGACTCCTTATGCTTCTATGAATATCAAGATTTTCCTTAGTCCCGCTCCTCTTTTTATTATATATCTTGTTATTGTTTACTTTGCTTTCATGACTAAGGATGTGTGATTGATATGCTAAGAGCTTGTTTGGGTCCATTTGGGTTACCATTTGCCATGTCAATCTAGGCTCTAGGCTTGGGTCATGACAGAGGTCCTCCCCGAGGCATCTTTTGAAATAGAGTAACAATACCATCAATATAAGTCAAATATATATGAACCATAGCACGACATAAGGCATGAAGAAATGAGACAATTCCTAAAACATCATTATAGCCTCCCACTCATATGCATGGTGCACTTCACACCGCTGATTAGGACTCTACCTAGCGTGCCATATTGGACTCCGAGCATTATTACAAACCAAGTGCTCTGATACCATTTCTATCATGAGGAAGGACATGACGAATGGAAACTCGAGAGTCTCCAAACAAGCCTCAAAGTACCAAATTTCTCATCATCAATTCAAAAGAGTATTTAAAAGTAAACACATAGTTCTAAGGAATGAGAAAGTTGGACTCACGCTATGGGGATATTTTAGGGAAAGGGATTTACATGAGTTCACATAACACGTAGAGCATAGAGACTAAGGGGCAGTTAAGTATGATTCATGCTATGAGGGCAATTCGGGACTTAGGATATTTCCATCATATCACATAATCAAACCACAAGTCTCATAACCAAATCACATAAAGATAGTCAATAGGTAACCAAGCCAAAACATAAACTTCAACCATAGCATTTATCATATAATGTAAAAGAGTTTACAAGGTGTCCAACAATGCCTCTAATATAATATAGTTTGGGGGGCAAATATATCCTGGGCTCACTCTCAAAGTATATAAAAAAGATAAAAGGCAACATAGGTAGAAGGATAGTGGATTGTCCTTGGAAGATAAGACTCACCACAACTAGCAAAGCTTGAGATCCGAGCTAAATAATATATAGTGGATAGATAGGCTCCTCGATCCCTACATAGTGATGTTATATAGGCAAAAGTATACGTTAGTACATTTGAATGTGCTATGTATGCGGGACACAATACATGTAACTTACCAAACTTGCACTTCAATGTTAGATGACAAGCACATAATCTAGAAAAAGATCATATATCATGAGAATAGTACACAATACGCCATTAAACCAATGATGCATGAAATGTAATGCTCATATATAGTGGGTATGTGACCTTAACTGATATAAGTAAGGCCAAACGAGCTATTGCTTGGAATTCCAATGAAAACCCCTCGCCGGTAAAGAGACAGTCTACTTGCCAAAGGTAAATCATACTTTACCTTATAGGTACTCCCATTTTGTATAAAGTAACATTCCTTATGTTTACTTCTTTTTTGAATAGTATTTCCACATAATCATATCATATTATAGTTTTTCCTTACGGGCACTCCCATTTCATTAGAAGAAACCTTCCTTACAGGCATTGCCATTTCAGATAGGATTCTCATAACCTATGTTAGGCACATGGTTCAAGGAAAGAGAGCAGACCCTCAATACATCCGTGCTAAGTTGCCATACCATAAGAATACTTATAATATACATATTTATACATGCCTTCAAAAGAGATGCAAGTCTTACCATATCATTTCAATGCGTCATTGGGCTTAAAAGCCAAACACCATTCATAATAATCCATTCTTAGTTTCAAATGCCAAAATATAGCTTATTCATAATACTCATGCATAGGAATAGCTCATTCACATATACAGAATGGTGCAAGCACCCAAAATGCTCAAAGAGCCATAATCATAGACATGTATGTGATCACATTCTTGTCATCACCAATATCTTATAAAAACCATATCATAATACATAATTAGGATTAACCCACTTCATAATTTCAAAAATTTCCAATGTTCATGAATCCCTATGCCATGAATGATGTGAGAATAGAATTGGTTATTGAGATTCAATCTAAAATCATCAATATAATATGAAATTCAAATGAAACATAAATAAATCCATATTTAAAATCATAATATAAATCACCCATACATAAACAAGTGTTGAAAAGGGACATGCATTTTCATAATTTAATAATCTCAATGTAACTTATAATTTAATATTATAAATCAACTTAAAATCAGTGAATAAGCATAAACCATACATTATTTGAATTTAAAGAATCACAATATTTAAAATCCCAATTTAAAGTAAGTTATGAACTCATGGAAATTACTTGAAAATATTTGGGTCTCCGATCAAAACCCACATACCTTCACAAAATGAAGAAAACCCAAGAGAAATTTGAGGAAGAACTGAATTTACCTTGATCTCCAAGCTTGAATCCTGGTGTTGTTGGACATGTTATGTATCTATGCTATGAGCCTTGACTCTTTTGTTTCTTGAAGTAATGATATGGAAGTTTATCCTTAGTCCCAATTCTTTTGTTTATGCTTATCTCTCATTCTCATGTTAATTGCTTTCGCGACCAAGAATGTGTAGTGATATGCTATGAGGATTGATTGGGGTTTCTTTGGGTTCCTTATTTGCCAGTCACATCTAGCTTCTAGTCTTGGATCGTGACAGTACTCCGGTCACCATAGGTGGTAGGGTGCGATGATCCACCAACTAATTGAGGGGTTTGTACCTCAATCACCAAGGGTGGTAGGGTGTGATAATCCACCAATATGATAGTGGTCTCTTCTTATACATGTATTATGTTCTATGGAAGCATGTTTTACGTTAGCATCAATCATACATGCCATCTTGCTATTATGCTACCTATTGAGAATTATTATGTATTTTGCCTATGATGCTTATCTATTGTTCCATTGTATCCTACATACTTAGTACATTCATACGAACTAACGTATACTCTATGCCTAAATGATGTCACCATGTAAGAACCGGTGTACCGCTTGATCATCCTCCTCCTCCACATGGCTAGTACGATTGTCTCTCAAGCTAGTTGGCGAGTCCTCCATTTTGGGGATGCTACTTATGATCTCTTGCTATGTATTAAGACTACATTTTCTTTATTTATGTATTGACTATGAGGGTGAGCCCGATTGTTTGTCATGGCCCTCGATTTTATCTATGTAGTAGAGGTGTTGTTGGACATGTTATGTATCTATGCTATGAGCTTTGACTCTCTTGTTTCTTGATGTTATAATATGGATGTTTACCCTTATTTCCAATTCCCTTGTTAATGCTTATCTGTCATTGTTATTTATTTTTTTCCACAACCAAGAATGTGTAACGATATGCTTAAGGCTTGTTTGGGGTTATTTTGGGGTCCTCATTCGTCGGTCATGCCTAGACCCTAGGCTTGGGTCGTGGCAAAGATGATATCAGAGTACTAGGTTGTTAGATCCTCAGAGTCTAACATACCGCATTGATTAGAGTCTTATTCATGGTTGTGTTGTGCACCACAACTATGAGTAGGAGGCTATGAGACATTTTAGAAAATGTTTTCCTTCTTCATATTCTAAGTCATGCTATAGAGTTGAAGTAAGTTTTTCCCGTAATGATTATTCTTTGCTATGCTAGATCATGCATAACACAAGAGAAAGACGAGCCTGCATACCCGAGGAGCAACCAGCCAATGGAGAGCTTAGGGATGCTCTCGCCTTGCTTGTACAAGTTGCGACTAATTAACCTAACCAAGGGGACCAATCCCCTCATGATCCTACAATGGCTTCTCGGATGAGAGACTTCATGAGAATGAATCCCCTGAAATTCTATGGGTCAAAGGTGAATGATGACCCTCAAGAATTCATCGAATAGGTCTACAAGATTTTGTCTATCATGGGTGTGAGGTCAGAGGATAAGGTTGTAGTTCTTGGTCTATGTACATGCATTGTTTGGTGCTCCATTTTATTTAGTTGGAGGCCTACTAACTCAAAAGGGTAGCTCAAATATGGTATAACCAATGGAAGGAAGAGAAGGGAATTAACTATGTGGTGCTTTGGGAGGATTTAATCGGTCCTTAATCGGTTCTTCCCCCTTGAACTTAGGGAAGCTAAGTTGGTGGAATTTATAAATTTAAGACAAGGGTCTATGAGTGTGAGGGAGTAATCCCTCAAGTTCAACCAACTTTCGAAATATGCTCCACCTTTGGTGGCCAACTCAAGATCTAGGATGAACAAATTTGTGATAGGTGTTTCGACTTGGTTAGTGAGGATTGTCGGTTCGCCATGTTGATTAGTGATATGTACTTGTAACGTTTGATGACCTATGTTAAGCAAATAGAAGAGGAGAAAATGAGGAAGAGAAGGGGCTATGATGCCAAGAGGGTTTGTTTTGATAGCAAGTTTCGAAGCTGAAGGGGTGGCCGATTCCACCAAGGCCAAGGGTCTTCACATGCTTCGAATAGGGGATTTTCCAATGACATCCCAAGAACCCATGGTGCTGGTGTGGTGGTTCCTAATAAGGTCTATGCTAGGTTTGGTAAGGTTCATAAGGGCCCATGCTTGAGATATACTAATGCATGTTATGATTATGGTGAAGTGGGTAAAAAAAAGGTAGATTTCCCATAAAATTGCAACAAGGGTAAGGAGGTTCTTCCTCAAGGTGCTAATGCGGTTCCTTTGGGAAGAGCTGTCCAACAAGATAGTGCCCCAAGGTACAATCAGTTTTATGCTTTGCATAGGAGGCAAAGGGTTGATGAGGTCCCAAATGTTGCTACCAGTATGTTGAAATATTTGACTTTGATGTGTATGTATTGATTAATCCAGGTACCACTCTTTCTTTTATTACCCCCTTTGTTGCCAAAAAATTCCATATTGACCCCGAGTTATAGTGTTAGTCATATGGGTTATCTACTCATATTGGTGCATCTATTGTTGCTAGAAAGTCTATAGAAATTGTCTTATTTGCATCTTGCATAAAATATTGCCTTGTGATCTTACTGTGTTAGACATGGTTGATATTGATGTTATTATTGGAATGGATTGGTTGCATGCATACTATGCTTCTATTGATTGTAGAACCCGTAGAATCAAATTCCAATTCCTAAATAAGCCTGTCCTTTAGTCGGAAAGTCATGATGTGGTGGTCAAGGGTAGGTTCATTTCTTACATTAAAGACTTAAATTGATGTCTAAGGGGTGCCTTTACCATTTTGTGAGGGTTAGGGATGCGAAGTCCACGGTCTGTCCCATAGAGTCAGTTCTGATTATAAATGAGTTTCTTGATGTCTTTCCTAATGACCTTCCTGGTGTTCCTCCCGAAAGGGAAATAGATTTTGGTATAAACCTTCTCCCCGATACTCAACCCATTTCTATTCCCCCTTATTGTATGGCCCCGGCAGAGGAGTTAAAGGAATAATTGAGGGACTTGTTGGAGAAGGGTTTTATTAGGCCTAACCAATACCTTTGGGGTGCACCAGTGATGTTTGTGAAAAAAAGAATGGGTCTCTTAGAATGTGTATTGACTAGAAGTAACTTAATAAGGTCACCACCAAGAATAGGTATCCTCTTCCAAGAATTGATGATTTGTTTGACCAATTGCAAAGGGTTGGCCATTTCTCTAAGATTGATCTTTGGTCTGGGTATCATCAAGTGAAGGTGAGGGAGTGTGATATTCCCAAGATGGCCTTTCGAACTAGATATGGGCATTAAGAGTTTGTCATGATGTCTTCTAGGTTGACTAATGCACCGGTTATCTTCATGGACCTTATAAATAGGGTCTTCAAACCCTACCTCGATTCAGTTGTTGTGGTATTTAATGATGATATTTTGATCTATTCTTGTAGTGAGGAGGAGCATAGGGGTCATTTGAGGGTTGTGTTGCAAAGATTGAGGGAGAAAAAGCTATATGCTAAATATAAAAACTATGAATTTTAGTTAAGAGAGGTTGCCTTCCTAGAACATGTGGTTTAGGGGGATGGCATTAAGGTGGATCCTAAGAAGGCCGATGTGATTAGAAATTAGCCTAGACCGTTGACCCCGTCGAACATTAGAAGCTTTTTGGGCTTAGCAGATTACTATCAGAGATTTGTGAATGGGTTCTCTTCTATTACTTCTTCTATGACAAAATTGACTCAAAAGAAGGTCAAGTTTGTGTGGACCGATGATTATGAGAGTAGCTTCTAAACCTTGAAAGATAAGTTTGTGTCCACTCCTTTATTGTCACTATCGGATGAGCTAGAGGGGTTTGTTGTGATTGTGATGCTTCTAGAGTTGGGTTGGGTTGGGTTCAAATGAAAAATAGTAAAGTGATAGCCTATGATTCTAGGCAACTCAAAGTGCATGAAAAGAACTATCTTACTCATATTAAATTAGCTGCTGTAGTGTTTGCTTTATAGATTTGGCGTCATTACTTGTACGGGGTGCATGTTGATGTGTTTACTGATTATAAGAACCTCCAATATGTGTTCAGTCAAAAAGATCTCAACTTGAGGCAAAGAAGGTGGCTAGAACTTCTTAAGGACTATGATATGAGTGTGCATTACCATCCGGGTAAGGAATATATGGTGGCGGATGCCTTGAGTAGGGTGTCCATAGGTAGCCTAGCTCATTTTAGTGGTGGTAAGGAGATGGAAAGGAAAGTGCATTGGTTGGCTAGATTGGTGGTTAGGTTGGAGGAAGTTGGTGATGGTGATGTTGTTGTTATGGATGGTTCTAAGTCCTTTTTTGTTGATGAGGTGATAGCAAAACAAGATCTTGATTCCTCCTTGTTAGAATTGAAGGCCTTGGTGAAAAAGGGCAAAGTGGAGGTTTTCTCCCATGGGGGAGATAGTGCCCTTAGGAACCAAGGTAGGTTATGTGTACCTTGTGTTGATGGCTTGATAGAAAAGATCCTTGATGAGGCCCATAATTCTTCTTATTCTATCCACTTCAATTATACCAAAATGTATAGAGATTTGAGTGATGTGTATTGGTAGGGAGGCATGAAGAGGGACATTGCCAAATTCATTTTCGATTGTCATAGTTGTCAATAAGTCAAAGCCGAATATCAAAGGTCGGGTGGCCTAACCCAAAATATAGAGATTCCTACTTGGAAGTGGGAGGTGATTAATATGGATTTATTGATTGGGTTGCCCAAGACTAGAAAAGGTGTTGATTCCATTTGGGTTGTGGTTGATAGGATGACAAAATTGGCTCATTTTCTACCGGTTAAGACCACATATGGGGCTAAAGATTATGCAAGGTTGTACATCCATGACTTGGTGAGTTTACTTGGGGTTCCTTTGTCCATCATATCGAATTGTGGTGCTCAATTTACTTCACATTTTTTAGGGTCCTTTCAAAGGGGTCTTGGTACAAGAGTTAAGCTTAGTACGGCCTTTCACCCTCAAACGGATGGCCAAGCCAAAAGGACTGTCCAACGACTTAAGGAGATGCTTAGTGCTTGTGTATTAGAGCAAGGGTAATTGCGATGATCATCTACCATTAATTGAGTTTGCCTACAACAATAGCTACCATTTTAGCATCAGTATGGCTCCTTTTGATGCCCTCTATGGTAGGCATTATAGATCACCAATGGGGTGGTTTGACGTTGGTGAGGTGGCCTTGTTAGGACCAGATCTGGTTATGGAAGCTCTTTAAGAAGTTAGGATGATTAAAGAAAGATTGAAGACGCCCAAAGTCGCAAAAGTCTTATGCCGATGTGAGAAGAAGAGAGCTTGAATTCAAAGTTGATGATTGGGTCAGTTTGAAGGTGTCACCCATGAAGGGTGTGGTCCTTTTAGTAAGAAGGGAAAGTTGAGTCCAAGATATGTGGGTCCTTATAAAGTGATGAGAAGGTTTGGCAAGGTAGCTTATGAATTGGAGTTACCTAGTGAGATTGACTTGGTTCATCCGGTGTTTCATGTGTCTATATTGAGGAAGTGTATGGGTAATCCAATGCCATTGTACCTCTTGATGTTGTGGGTGTTGTTGAAGATAATTTGACCTATGAAGAGGTTCCGGTTCAGATTTTGAATAGGCAAGTGGAGAGATTGAGAAACAAAGAGGTGACTTCCGTTAAAGTCCTTTGAAGGAATCAATAAGTTGAAAGTGCTAATTTGGAAGCCAAAGCGGACATGAAAAAGCGATAGCCTTATCTTTTCCACTCCACTCAACCCTAAGGTATCAATCTAAGTCCCCTGTGTATTTTCAAGTCTAAGGTCAGCCCATGACATATTCATACATTCATGTTTAAATTGACAAGTTCATGATGATTTTACACTTATGGTAAGATTTTTGAAATTATGTTTAATTGCATTGTTGCATCATTATATGATCTGAGATTTTTCATGTTAAATCTCTCATATACATCTCTTTGACATTCAGGAACGAATGTTCCCAATGGATAGATACTGTAAAGACCCCAAAAAGTGTCCGAAAATGTGCCTCGAAAGTGCTCGAAATCATAATTTTTGTATATCTCAAAATTCATGTGTGATATCAAAAATCTGACTTTATATTCTTGTTCAGGGGGTCAAATTGAGTGGAATATAGGTCTAACCCCGATTTAAGAGAAAACGATTCGCAATTTTATTTTTCTAAAGTTGCAAATTCCAATAAGGTCGCGCACCCCTGGCGCGACGCGGCTAGGGCGCGCAGATGAAAAAAATCCTATTTTTGCGATAGGTCTGCGACGCAGACCTGTGTATTTTCTCTCTAGTTAATTTTTGTGTTATCTAAGACTTCTGGGTCTTGGGCCTAAGTGTTCCTAAAACGTGAAATTACCTATACTTAGCTATTTTTCATCCTCATATCATTCTAAAAATTTTCCAATACTCCTTCGAACACTTAGTCAATATTATATCTCCTAAATTCAAGTCTCAAAACCCTCTCCGAATCTAAGGATTTTCTCTCAAGCTTCAACCCTCCGTCTCCAATTTTCATCAAGTTTATCTTCAAAGCTAAGGTATGTGGGTTTGTTTCATTGGTTCCTCCCACCCATGATACCCAAGCTTCTTTTTTCCCTAAATTGCATGGTTTAAAGTTGATTTACAAATGGATCTTATTTATTATGAAAATCACTGCATACTATTTTGGAGATTATGAAATTATGATTGTTTTACTATGTTTTGGGCTATGAATCTAAGATTTAATGTGAGATTTGATAAAGGGTTTTGATGTATATTGCTTGAGGGTGTTACTAAGTATCTATTGATGATTTTACGTTGAATTTTCTAGCATGATAATACTCTTGAATTGCGTGGTTTTACACTAGCACTACACACCCTCTAAGTGTTTGATAAAATATTCGATTATGGGTTCTTGAGGAATTGAAGGTCCAATGCATGTCTTATGAGCTGAATGACTATATGATGATGAAATGTTGATGAAATGAACATAAGTATATGGCATTCTCTATATAGTGTTAGAATGTGACCATGCCCTACTCGGGGGTTGCGCGCCGCGTAACCATGTCAAGGGGTACGTACATTGATACCATGTCGAGGGGTTTGTACCTTGATAACCATGTCGGGGGTTTTGTACCTCGGTCACCATGGTGGTAGGGTATGATGATCCACCAACCATGTCAGGGAGTTTGTACTTTGGCAACCATGTCGGGAGGGTTTGTACTCTGGTCACTACGGGTGGTAGGGTGCGATGATCCACCAACCAATCGAAGGGATTTGTAACTCAATCACCAAGGATGGTAGGGTGCAATGATCCACCAATATGATAGTGGTCTCTTCTTACATGTGTATTATGTTATATGTAAGCATATTTTACGTAAGCATCAATCATACATGCCATATTTCTATTATGCTACTTATTGAGAATTATTATGCATTTTGCCTATGATGCCTATCTATTGTTGTATTGCATCCTACATACTTAGTACATTCAAACGTACTAACACATACTCTATGCCTACATGATGTCACCATGTAGGACTACCGCTTAATCATCATCATCATCCACATGGCTAGTACGATTGTCTCTCAAGCTAGTTGGTGAGTCTTCCGTTCCGGGGACACTACTTATGATATCTTGTTATGTATTGAGACTACCTTTCCTTTATTTATGTATTGACTATGAGGGTCATCCCGATTGTTTATCATAGCCCCCACTTTTATCTATGTAGTAGAGGTATTTTTGGACATGTTATGTATCTATGCTATGAGAATTGACTCTCCTATTTATTGATGTTATGATATGGATGTTTACCCTTAGTCCCAATTTCCTTGTTTATGCTTATCTCTCATTGTTATTTTAATTATTTTTGCGATCAAGGATGTGTAATGATATGTTATGAGGTTCGTTTGGGGTTCCTTCGAGGTCTCCATTCGTCGGTCACGTCTAGGCCCTAGGGTTGGATCGTGATGGAGAATTTTGTAAGGCTGAGTGTTTTATGTTCTTCTTTGTGGCACAAGTTCAATACAAAGTTGGGACTTGTGTCTGTATGTGCATGTATTCTTAAATTTGTAGTAATTGTTCTGTGTTGGACTAGTCTAAAGTGAAAAGAAAGAGGGTAGAGTCTAAGGGTGCTAGGCTGCCTAAGTAGGTCAGATTGCAAAGGTTGACCCTATATCACCTACCCTAACTCAACATGAAATCCAACCAACATCTAGGCTAACCTCAACTGAAGACCCAACTCAAACACAAATTTGGGACTCGAGCCCCCAAACCCAACCTTGACTCGAGACTCGATCACAGAACACCAACATTGACTTGTGATTTGATTTCCAGCATCCAACCTCAACCCAAGATCCAAACTCAACTCGAAACTCGACTTCCTGACTTCGACTCCAATCTCGACACCAACTCAAAAATCGAACCTCCATCAACTAGATATTTGATCCCCAAGTCTGATTTTGCATGGTGACTCCATCTTCAAACTGAAACCTAACTTGCTGACCCCCAGCTTGAGACTTGACTTATAGGTTGCATGATTGATGATAGGTCGACAAGTTGGGGTCACGGGTCAGGGGCCAGTGGTGTGTAGGTGGATTGTGGTTGAGAGAGTAGAAAGAGAATTTTAAGAAATATTTCGAGATAATGCATAAGTACCTTCCTCGACAATGACCGAAATCTAAGCGACACACCTTAAATTAACTAGGATCCTATTATATTTCCCCTTCCCCATCCCACCCCACCCAAATTATTTTTTAAAATGGAATAAATACGTCCTAAAAGTTGTTGTGGCATAAAGAGTGTGCACACTCTCTTGAAGGCAAGTTATGAGTGAAAAAGGTGGACATGTGTCTTTGTTTAATTGGTAAATTTACAATTAGTTAGTACACATAATTATTTATATTAAAACTTATAAATATTTAATTTATTTCTTTTCTTTCTAAGTAAATTTTTATTTTAATTTCTTCCTCACTTTAAACTTTTTAATCTTTTTTTCTTCACTAATTTCTTATCTTTTCACTTTTAATTATTTTTAAAAAATCATGTGTACTTTTAAAAAAAATAATTAAAAGTGTTCTTTAATTTTAATGTTTTTAATATTTTATGTTTTATTTACTTTTCTTTACTTTTATTATATTTCATTTCTTATGTAAATATTTTTTTTAGTTTCTTCCTCTCTTTAATTTTTTTTAAACTAATTTCTTATCTTTCCATTTTTAATTATTTTTTAAAAAAATTATGTGTACTTTTTTCAAAAAAAAATTAAAAAGTGTTCTTTAATTTTAAAGTTTTAATTTTTTTATGCTTTATTTAATTGTTTTAACTTATTTTGATATTTCATGTATTTCTATGTAAAATATTTATTTTAGTTCTTCCTCACTTTAAATTTTTTGTTTATCCTAAATACTAGTGATTTATTTTGACAACAAAATATAATGGTTAATATTAATAATATACTTTTCACTTAGTAATTCTGTAGTTTCCATCTTCTGAAATTTTCCCATTTAATTATGGCCACCTAAATAAATTGAATTGACATATAAGAATCACATAAGCTTATCTCGACTAATTAGTTGGTTGATCAATTGAATTTTCAATAAAAAACTCCAATGGAAGTAGTCAGACCAAAATTTGCCAACAATATGGCATGCACGTCATTCAATCAAAATAAATTAGCAAAAGACAACTTGTGCAAATATTTGTTTACCCATTCTTGTGATTATAATAATTAGTAGAAAGATGTCAATGTCTCTCCATCATGTATGGCTGGCTGTATGCAACTCAACTAATCCATCCTTTTTAAAATTGCTCCACAGTTCACACTCACCGCCCTACTTTCAAACGTTTATACAACTTGCACAATCAAACTGATAGACAATAAAACAAATCATACAGATAACGCGATAACCTGCAATTGATAAGAACGTGGATCTAAACTCCCCAAAATCTCCGACCAAAGTCAGTGATCATTTTTTTGATAATTGAAATGTGGGACTCAATTTACACACACCTCAACTATTTCTTTTATCTATATAAAAAAAAAAAAAAGTTGTAATGTCCAAACCTCTTTGGACATACCTCAAAACCACCAGACACTAACTAGGAATGGCGCGATATTAGCAACAAACGCAATGGAGAAAAAAATTCTAGTGGATATAGCGGTAAGTAGTAGGAACTTTCTTCCAGCAAAATGTCATACAACACTACTATACCTTGTCAACATTGACTTCTTGTGGCAATCACCTTGTTGCCTTTGAACTCTTTTTTTGCTGGGGATCTCGATAAGATCTCTTCATTTCTTCCCAGGCAGAAGTACTATATAGAACAATCACTAGCTAATAGTACAATCATGTAGAACAATCATCAATTCTATATGAAGCATGAGATCAAACTGTCATGGTGAACAACCTCTTCATGATCAGTTAATAGTACAAAGGAAAATCATTTCACACTTTTGAGTATTGATAGATACAACTTACAAAGGATCGAAGTTTAAACAAAACATATGAATCACAAAGTTAAATATTGAGTAAAAGAATAAGGCAGAAAGAGGAAGGAAACGGAAAAATGGAAAAAGTGACTTGTGTTGTTAAAGAGGGCGGTAGTACATTGCCTTAACGATGTGGTGGCAACATGAATTTGCTTTCAAGATCTGAGATTTTAGCGTCCTTTAGGATTCATGATTTGAGAGAAAACAGCACTAGGTGTTAGCCCGTCTGAGTCTTCACTGGCAAGGCTGCGGCCGCCAATGCTCATAGATATTCCACTGCTTCTTGAATCAGTCATGCT
>JAOTQJ010148427.1:0-33156 GCA_025642045.1 Solanum sejunctum
CACTTTCATTTCCTATCCATATTCAAAGGCATAAGAAAATAAATTGGATTAGAAACTTACTTCAATTGTTGCAAGATCTCCTTTCCTTCTTCCTCTCCTTCTCTTCTTCCTCTTCTTCAAGCTCTTCACAAGACTAAGAACAAAAATGTTCTTAATGTTGAGCTAAGGGGGGTATTTATAGGCAAAACACTTATTAATATTGCACCCTAAGGGCTCTTATTTAGCCCATTGTTCAATTAGGTCCTCAAGATTTTCTATTTAAATCCAATTGAGGACTCCCGACTCCAACTTAAACATATACGCTCCAATTGTAATTAAGCACCGCGCACTTACAAAAGTGAACTTATGGCATGTTCGCCATAATTCTTCCAATTGAACGATTTACTTCGAGCGAATTAATTACGGGGTCTAACATGTCTAGTTTAAGCAAGGCCTTGATTCCGCCTTATTAGAGTTGGATGTTTTGTGTGAGAAGACGATACAGTGAAGGTTATTTTCCAAGGGGGAGATGGTGGCTATGGTACCAAGTGGATTAGGCGAATTTAAGGTTGACACTTGAGTTAAGGATTATGATTCCTTATAGAGTGTAGAGGTAGTTGGGTAAGGTTGCATAAGTTTGGGGATTTGCCTATGGATGTAGATATGGTTCGCCTGGTTCTTCATGCTTCTAGGTGGATGGGATGTGTTGGTGACTCTAGTGTTGTAGAGCTCTTTGAAGTTGTGGGTGAGGTGGAGGATAAGTTGTCTTAGAAGGAGGTACCGATAGAGGTGTTGGATGGATGAGTGGAGAGGTTGATTAATGGGGATATGGTGTTCATTAAGGCCCTTTGGAAGAGTCGTCTATTCGTATGTGTCTCCCGAAAAGCCGGAGCGGGCATGGAGGAGCAATATCCATATTTATTTCATTTATTCAAGATTATGATGACATTTCAAGTCCTTTATATTATTCCAAGTCTTATGTTTCAGATCGTATATCATTCATATTTATTCATGTTTATGTTGGCAAGTTTATGATGATTTTACACTTATGCCGAGGTTTTGAAAATGGTGTTTTAAAGTGTACTGTTGCATTGTTGATGGGGCTGATCTCTTTATGATTAATATTATTTTATACATTTGTTTGACATTTGGGGACGAATGTTCCCAAGGGGGAGATATTGAAATGACCCCAAAAAGTGCCCGAAAATGTGCCTCGGAAGTGTCCAGAATCGTAATTTTTATATATCTAAAAATCCATTTATTACTTCAAAAATCTAACTTCATATTCTTGTTTAGGGGGTCAAATTGAGTGGGAAACAAATCTAACCCGAATTTTAGAGCAATCGTATCAAAATTCAAAAATCTCAAAAATTCAATTTTGGAGGGTCAACATATCTCTTAGAACATAAAGAACTGGGTGTCCCTCAACATATCAAATTAAATCTATTTGAATTAGTTTTCCAATGCAATTGGTTTCACCTCATATCAAGTTTGATTGAAGGAGTTATGCCCATTTTCGTGGAACTCGTTTGTGTAGAAAATGCAATTCCAGTGAGCAGTCCGTTTTGGTCCTATTTTCTCTTGAATTCGGTCCAAGACTTTTAAGTCTTGGGCCTAAGGGTTACCACACTTGAAAATACATATACTTAGCCTTATTTCACCCTAATATGATCCTAAACATTCTCCAATACTCACTAAAACACTTATCCAAATATTTACTCCCAAATACAAGTCCCAAAACTCAAGACCAATCTTAAGGATTTCATCAAGGATTTCACTCAAGCTTCAAGTCTCCATTAAAGCCTTCTTCAAGGTTCTACAAAAGATAAGGTATATTGTGTTGAATCATTGGGTCCTTTACCCATGGTGCCTAAGCTTTCTTTTACTAATATTGCATGATTTAAAGTTGATTTTACTTGTGGGTCTTGTATATTGAGAAATTTACTGCACAACGATTTTAGTTCATGAAAGTATGGTTGTTTTAGCATGTTTTGAGCTCTAAATCTAGGATCTAATGTTGGATTTGATGAGGAGTTTTGATGTGTATTTCTTAAGGGTATTGTAAGGTGTTGATTAATGGTTTTACTATGTATTTTCTTGTATGATTTCATCTCTAAATTGCATAGACTTTTACCCCCATTACACACCCGCCAAGTGTTTGATAAAATATTTGACTAGGGTTTCTTGAGGAATTGTAGGTCCAATGCATGTTTTATGAGTTGAATAATGCTATGATAATTATATGGTGATGAAATGATATATGTATATGATGACCAAATGATGATAAAAGGGAAGATATGGATATAAGGATGTAAGGAATGAATATATGTGTTTGAATCATGTAAAACACCTTTGGTATGGCAAGGGAATTGTTGGGTTCTCATGTTGTTGCTGGATTCTTTAGATAAGGTTTATGCTCTTGTCAATTGTGAAAGCCTACTAGGAGGGGTTATGAACTATGTTACATGCTTTATCCTCTAGTGCAAGGGCAATTCCTACATGTAGAGGTTATGAGATATGTTGTACACCTTACCCTCATGTACGAATGCAATCTACTCCTTATGGGGTTATGTTGCTCCTTATGAGGTTATGCTACTCCCTATGAGGTTATGTTACTCTTTATGAGGTTATGCTACTCTTTATGAGGTTATGCTACTCCCTATAAGGTTATGTTACTCTTTATGAGGCATGCTACTCCCTATTAGGTTATGTTACTCCCTATGAGGTTATGTTACTCTTTATGAGGTTATGCTATTCCCTATGAGGTTATGTTACTCTTTATGAGGTTATGTTACTCTTTATGAGGTTATGAACTATGATGTACTCCTTACCCTCGTGTATAATTTGGGGTTATGAACTCATGCTATGTCTCCCACCCTCTAGTGTAAGGTAATTGGATAAGATAATTATGTTATCTTAATAGGTTAAGTAAGCTATGAAAGAATGGATATTTTTAAGCATGTTTTACTACGAGCATTGTCCATTCATGCCATATTGTGATATTATGCATATTGCCTATTGTTATGCATTTTGATTACATTGCCTATCTCTTGTTGCATTGCATCCCACATACTTAGTACATTCCAATGTACTAATTCATACTCTATGGCTACATGATATGACCATGTACGAACCGGAGCCCCGCTTGAGCATCTCCACCCACGTGGCTAGTACGATTTTGCTCAAGCTTATTGGTGTATCCTCCATTCTGGGGATGTTGGTCTATGTTTCTTATGTTATGTATTGATTCTTTCTTTATTGCTATTTTGACTATGAGAGTGAGTCGCGTTGCTTTGTCTTAGCCTCTCTAAGTATCTATGTTTAGAGGTGATATTGGACAATTTATGTTTTACATTTTTATGTTTGAGCTTTGACTCATCTATGTTATTTAAGTATTAAACTCTCTCTTTCTTCTTAGTCCCATTTTCCCTTGTTCATGTTTCTTATGATGTTTTATATTGCTTCCACGATCAAGGATATGTAATGATATGCTGTGAGGCTTGTTTGGGATTCCTTTGGTTTCCCTATTTGCCGGTCACCCTAGGACCTAGGCTTGGGTCGTGACATTACCATTGCCAAGTTTCATACTGTCATTTAAATACTAGCACAAACTATGATGGCACAGGTGAATCAATAATCTAGTAGAAGAAATGCCAAAATAGTCTCAAAATTGTTAGACCCAAGCTAGGCCCTAGGTGTGACACGACGATTAAGATCTCTGAGAGAACTCCAGTCAAGCATCTTAGCATATCATTGGCATTCACAAGGTATAAACATCAATTATGTTCATTTAATGAGTAGAATAAGTCTTGGTATTAGTAAAAGTAATGAAGTAAATGAGTCAACATAGATTCATACATAATTTGTCCAACAACCTCTACATAGCATAGTCTAATAATAGGCGGGGCTAAGGCATGTCCCTAGCTCACTTTTAATGAAAACTAAAGTAAATGACCCAAAATGGAAGCCAAACTACCAAGGAAATTATAAACTAAATAAGGAAATCTCTGAAGCATAAGGACTTACCAATCAAGTTTGTACAATTAAGACAACTAGCTAGAGATAAGTGAGGAGCGTTCAATCCTATATTTTTAAATAATGTAATCAAAATGTTTGTTAGTACATTTTGAATGTACTAAGTATATGGTAAATACATAACAATAATAGATGATATGAATTATAAAGTAAATGATTCAAGGTCAATATTTATATAGGATGAGATAATCATTAAAAGTTCATACGTAAAATCATGAGGTCAATGTATCAATATAGATATCACAATAATCTTAAAAGTAAACCTTATACATTTGTGGGATATCAACCTTAACTGACAATAAGAACATGTGGCTATAACATGAAATCTAGTGTAACCCCTACCATAAAGAAGGGGGAGGTTACTTGCCAAGGTAGTCTGTGTCATAGTACTCTCATTCGTTTATGGAGACTAAATATGGATCCACTAGACTAGCCTAAAGAGGCAACCTGTGGTGGCACATAGTTTTTGGATAAGAGATTATTACTAGGATTCCCTCGATAGGATAACCTAATCCTCCTCTAGACCAAACCCATCTCAAACCTTCTTTGTACTAAGGCAAATCCCACGGAATAGTAAGTTTAAATAATAATCAACCATAAGCTGAAAATTCATTCGGAGTAGCTCCTTAAACTTTGGGTGATTCAATTATGTGAGAATTGTCCTAATCACATTTAGGATCTATGATTCGATGAGAAAATCTTTCACCAACTTTCATTCTTTCTTTGATTCATTAAAGGGACTTCATAAAATCATAATTGAATAGCTTTCATAAGTCTTTAGTTGACGTCCTTATCGTTCAAATTCATGATTAATTGAAAACTAAGGTAAACATGTGGGTTCAATGTTAATTCAACTTTGAAACATGCAATTTAGTGAAATTATACCAAATCATGAAGAATCATAATGATTGTAATTATAATTAAAAAGACTACAATTTAGTTTATAACCCAAAATAGCCTTGAAGAAGAAATCTACCTAGAAAACATCAATTTCATGCAACTTGTATCAATTTATATCAATGTAGATCAATTATATAAGTTAGAATCTAAGCAATTAAAACAAAATCATAGAAGCCCATAAAAATGCATACTCTAAATTAAGAGATTTAGTTTAAAATTCTTGGGCTCTAGCGGTGGAAGGTACTCATGTATGAAGACCCACATACCTTAAGGAGAAATTAAATAGAGAAATCTAGAAATTAATGGATGGAACTTGAACCTTGGCCTTGGAGTCTTCAATGGACTTGGAGGATGAGAGGTTTGAGTGAATGTTGAGAGCTTAGGAGTTAGAATATGATTGGGCTGAATTTGATATAGGTTGGGGCGGTTATGGGTAGTTATAGGCTTAAAACAACAACGTTTATGGTTTAGATGGTAGAAAATGACTAAAATACTTCTCATGAAAATCTATCCAAAAGAAATCACAAGACAGGTCTACAATTCATAGACTCTTCTATGATCTGTCATTGGGGGTTTGTGGAACTTTAACAAATTTTCATGGTCTTTGATGTCTAGACCCCTTTCTAAGGACTATCATTTTTTTTATGACTTGTAGACATGTTTCATCTTTTCTGTTTTCTCAAAGGTTTTGAGACTTGAAATACCAGGACCAAAATCATGATCATTATAGATGGTCCATAATTCCTTTAATGGGTTGTATATGCCACTCTTAAATGGACTTAACACGTGGTCAAATTTCACCCTCTTACCATCCCATTTATGATGCCTATGTATGACTTGTACTTCCATTATAGTTTATCCTGTTGGTTTGTAAACCAAGTCTTAAAAGGCAACAATTTTTCCAAGTTTGGACCTTCCTCTATAATCTTAGTCTACGACTCATGGACAATTCTACGACACATAAAGAGCCCTCATCAATTTTTTTTTAGAATTTTTCGAAGTCTAATGTCCATCCATGAAACCTATCTATCACCCGTGGAACAACCTCTGAGCCATATATTAAGCTTGTACAACTTGCCTCTTAAAATTAGATTCACAATATTCCTTCCTTATTTCAGCTTTTCTAACATATGGAGTATTACAATATCTCCCACTGGGAACATTTGCCCTTGAATGAGACAAAATCTAGTTTTAGTAGAATAGAATGGATATCAATAATCCAACGTGAATGCAATAATACAACTTAAACATCAAGTTCATGAAATTTTCAAACATATGCATAAAATATGATCCATAATTCCTTTAATAAATTATAGATGCCATTCATAAAACTTGGTCAGGTTTAACCCTTCTTCATCCTATTTATGAGGCTTATGTATGCGTAATGACCCTCTAGGTTATTTTATCTGCTCTTTATTATTTATAATAATTAGAGCTTTCTTGTAGAGACCCCAGGTAATTTATGACTTGTTAGCACTGGTAGTTTGGTTTCCTGGTTGTTCATTTGTTTTTTATACTAGTTTCCATGTTTTGGAGTTCATAGAGTTTGAATGGTTGACTTCGATCAAAACTCTAGGAAGATAACCTCTAAATAGAATTCTGATAGTTTCATCTACTTCACAATAGTCAAATTAGGCTAGGATCATGGTTATCTCGAACATCGATACCCTCAGTGTGAGTTTGTACTGCATTTTGCATTCTAGCCCTTAAAATTGACCAACGATTGACTTTGGTCAATATTCTTGGAAAGTATGTTTGGATGAAAATTTTCACAGTGTAGATAGCTTAAAAATATCAAGTTTGGTCTAGAATAGGCTTTTGTTTGAGTCCCGAGGCTTTCAAACTCATTCAGAATCCCTCAATGGAATTTGGTTATAAATGGCCTTGGGAGTGGGACCGCCTTTCAATCATAACGATATTATATGGAAATTTCGACTACACCATTAAGTCTAGAATGTTTAATTTGGTGGGTTAGCATAGTTCATTTGTGTTCATGGGATCCTAGATGAATTTAGAGTACCAGTCAAAAAATTCAGAGCTGGGGATAATCAACTCAGAATTGATTTTTGGTGTCATCGCTTTGGCAACCCTGGGCTCACTATAGCGGCATCATTATAATGACCAAGATGTCATTATAGTGACAACCACCTTGAGGAAGGATGTCTCTATAGTGACCCTTGTGTTTGCTAAAGCGAGCTCACAATAGCGACCAAGGGTTTGCTATAGTGAGGACCGACTATGGAGGTTTGGTCTCTTTAGCAACCCTAGGCTCGCTATAGCAATGCTTGAGGGGTCTTTATTTATTTTAAGTCTTATTAGTGACAATTGAGGAGGAGATTTCTAGGAGCCATAACTTGGTCATTTGGAGTCCAAATTGGATGACTCAAAGCTTTATCTTGGAGGATTTGTTGCAAGGAGCACTGTGATAAGCTCAAGATCTCGATTGGAAGCTTCATTTGAGGTAAAATTGCATAATTTAGCTGTTGGTCTATGCATATTTGGATAAGATTTTTGGGGAAATTTTGAAAGATATATCTTGTCCATTATTAGTGGTTTAAGAGCTTGATTTTAGGGAAGTTTTTGAGGATTGCAGTGGTGAACTCAAACTTCAAATTGGATTCTTCATTTGAGGTGAAATCGTGAATTTAGCTACTATATTAGGGTATTTTCGAATTGGATTTTGGGAGAAATTTGGAAGTTGATAACTTAGGCATTTAGAGTCCATTTTTAGTTATACTTCTGTCCAAATTGTAGGGTCTTCTGCGAGGAATGTTGTGGGGTGGTCGAAAACAACATTGAAAGCTTTGTTGGAGGTAATTTTGATATCGAAGCTACTGTTCTTGTTCTTGAAAATTCTTGTTATGGTGAAAATATTGTTTGATTCTAATTCCTTCATTTTAAGCCTTTAATTATACCCCGTTTTGTGGTAAGATAACACTCAAATCATATCTCAAAACAAAGAAGAAGTATGGCTATAGTTATCAGCATAATTAGCCAACTAAAAGTCGGGGTCGAATCCACAGGGAATAGTTTCATTCATAGTTTGAAGTATAGAATTGTCCTAATGGTTTTTAGGGTTAATAAAAATGATTAAAATTAGCATGTATGTTACAAGTGATTGTGTGAATTTGTCTTAGCACTAATAGAGAAAAGGTATGTTAGGGGTGTGTTCACTTAGGTCAAGAAATCAACATTTGGGCCTACAAATTAAACGAAAGCTTTAATTAAGCATGATTAGGTTAGATTGCTAGTAACTACGATCTCCTATTGGATGAAAGCAGTTTTCCATATGAACCCAATGAGATCTCATATGCCAAATCAAACTAGTACTCTTTAGGACCTATTGAATTGAATAGCAAACCTTCTAACACCTTAACCGATTGAACCCTTTTCAGGCATTCAGCCAAACCCACAATAACATGGATATCATATTCATTACCCACTTCAGTCATTCAAGAATACTTGTAATAATTAAAGATCTAAGCATAAACCTTGAGGTTGCAACCTTAAAGATTCAAATTAAACATGGTAATAAACATGAACATACTTCAATTAACAACAGTACATTCAAAATAATTAAGACCCAATCATGAATGCAAGAACCCAAGTTAATTACACACCCCTAACGTAAGAGGTTTTAGCCTTTAATAACTAAAAGATAAATTGAATTACCAAAGTTATTCTCCATGGCAATAGGTGTAGAATTTTACAAGAAAATAGGGATAAATTCTTCTTCTCCTGCTCCAATCTTCTTCCTAAAGCCAGGTTCAAATCCTCTCCTTCAAGTAAAAACTCTCCAATATACTTTCTCGTTCTAGAAAATATGTACAGTATAATCTCTGAATATCCCTTTGTCTAATTGTGTACCAAAAATCTTTTCCAGTTTCCATTTATACTTTAGATAAAATTACCCCCAAGGTGTGCATGAGTCAGTGTTCGATGGTCAAGTTTAACCGTCGCCAAACACATCGACAATATATCGAATGTGTACTTGACCACCGTTTTGGACATACTATGAAGGCCTTAGACACTATATCATTAGGTAACACAACTGTGATTGCCGAATAGGTACGATGATCCATCAATATTGTACAATCGTTGCCATTTTTTGCAGAACACTTGGGGTTGGACACTACAACATTAAGTGGTCTTGTCATCATTTGAAAACCGCCAAATCATTCGACAATGTCAACTTCTACCACCTTTTTAGCCATTTTGATCCTTTTATCCCGTGTTGTTAAGTTTTATCCTTTAATGCATTTGCTTCCTCATTTTTAGCATCAAAAACATAAATTGGTTAGCATATGAATCAAACTAATACATTGAGGATAACATTTTCATGCAATTTAAGCTCTATATTGGTCCAATATATGGACTCATTAACACCCCCAACTTGAACTTTTGCTTGCCCTAAAAAAATCAAATATCAATCAATCTAATGCATAGTACTTACAAATAGGGTCATAAAGAGAAGAACATATATGATCCCTTTTTCGTCAAACCCCAAAGCTTCTACAAACCACTTACGTAATTTTGAAGCCTCAAGAGATGACTAAGGAGTTCTCAATACAAAGTGAGCGATGCTCACAGTTGTCAATGTGGTTGCTAATCAATGTCTAAAATATCACCACTTGTCCTCACATCAAAGAAGAACCTTACGAACACGCAATCATGACACTAACTTCGAGGATCTAGCAACACTCACACTCCTAAGAGAGAAATGATATATAGGTTTTTATAATTAATGGCCACTCGATTTCATCCAAAATAGAATTTTAAAATACTCTGCTAGGGTTGTAATATAGGATCAAGGATGGGTAGGATAGCATTTAGGTACAAGTGATTAATACCTACTTGAACCTTACACACAATTTCCTAATGTCACCCAAGTTACACCTCTTTTTGAGCATAAAGTGGTTGTTGTCAAGAAATAGAACCTAACTAAGGTTAGGGTTGAACTTAAGGGAATACTGTAGACTTAGGAGAATTTAGTTAGTATATTTGAGTGATTAATCAATTTATCTCTCCAAATGGGAGGCGGGGAGGGGGAGGGGTTGTAATAACAAGTAGAACAATAAATCTAAGTAACACAAGAGTTAATCAATATGGGGAGAAACTAGGGTATTGTGTTCTCCGTGATTCCTAACTTAGTATCACCGGATAACCTAATTCTTTTCTAGTGTATAGCAAGTAGGATGGTAAATTAAGTTCACCAAACCCATTTATCCAGGCGAGAGGTAAATTTCACTACGTGACTTGCCCATCTCTGTAGTGTGATATTACTAACCCTTACCTATTAGTCCTAGTACAACCTCCCCTTGGCCCAGTTCGGTTGATTAGGAGAGAACATATCAATGAAATCCTATTAATTAATCTCTTTTCCTATTCCTTACTACCTTGGTCCAGTTAGTAACACTAGGTGGGCTCTAATGTTGGCCACAACTAGAAAACATGCAAAACGAAGAGAGTTAATTAATACATGCATGCACACTTCCTAAGGATTATGATATATTTGGTTTACTTTGTTAGTTCTTTATGGTTCCCACAACCCTAGTTGTGAATTTAGCTACTCATAATTTGTGTAAATGCAAGACTTATGAATTGGAATAACATAATAGAGCACTTACACAATTGAATTGAATACAAGCAAATCTAAGCTTCAATTAGAATCACACGATTAGAAGATCAAATCAAAATACAAGTGTTTCTCAAAACTCTCCAATGTTTTCTCTACTTAATCTCACTATTTTTATATCAACTGGTCAAATAACTATAAGAAAAATAACCTAAAAACCTATTTATAATATTTAAAATATGAGTCCTAAATAAAATAGGATAATTAGGTCGGCACGTCTCACGAATAGCTTTATGGGCCATATTGTGTTCCACGGCTAGTTGGGCTTCCATACATTGTTGTTACAAAGCTGGACGTATCATTTATGACACCTCTCTATGACCCGTAAAGTGTTCTACGACCCGTAGAGTGTTTCATCTGATGACTCTTCAGAAAGTCCTCCTTCTCTGATCCTTATGGTACGAGACATGATCTATGACTCGTAAACTAGTTCATGACCCATCTATATGTTTGTAGAACAATCTTCAGAAATTCTGCCCCTTATTGAAATTGTACATGAAACCTACTTCATGGCCCATAGAATGCTCTACGGCTTGTAAAGGGTCTCATACATCTTCAAAATCAACAGTCTTCCCAAAATCAAAGCCAACCCTTAAATCCTACAAATCAAACATAAAAATACATAAAACCAACTAACATCGCATTGATAACACACAAAATTATAAGTGTTAAATATAAAATGTGATGTATTTTGACAGTACATCAATATCCTCAAATTAAAATTATTGCTTGTTCTCAAGTGACAGAGTTAATCCATATAGGCAGTATAATAACGCATAGACATCAAACTAATGACATACATCACATCAAACTTAAGCACAGATACCCATACCACTTTTCAAAATAAAATCAAATAGCTATCCAGCTAACCAATACTAACTAATGCATGCAACAATCCAACTATGACAGATGAGGTAGTATCAAAAGCCACAATCACAAAATAAGTCTAATGCTAACAATGCAATGCAAGTGCCTTCACAGAAAAAAGTCCCATATCTCACTCTCAATTATGTTTTCATTTATCATCACGGGACTATGCAAAATCACTCACTCTCACAAAAAATGTTCATATATCATGCCCAATACCATAGGCTTGCCCCTATACTCATGACTAAGACCTTTGACTACTGGACTAGGATCACTTTAGGACTTTACAGGCTTGTAACATAAGCTCAACGGGCTTTGGTGTGATACTTTAGGAACATAATGACTAAAGGTTCTCCTTGACACTGCATTTTTCTATATTTTTGCCCTACCAACACTGATACTTTCACTCTATTCTCCCTTTTCTCCTATTTAAAGATGTTTTGGGTACTTTCTTTTCATTTTTCAATTTTTTGGCTTGCTTTTACACTTTATTTTTCTTTTTTTTTTCATAACTAAGGCATTACTTATTTTTCTTTCATGTAATATGAAACAACCCCAATAAGTGCCCGAAAATATGCTTTGAAAGTGCCTAGAATTATAATTTCTATATATCTCAAAATCTGTGCGTGATATCAGATATTCGACTTCATATTATTGTTCAGGAGGTCATTTTGAGTGAAGGATAGGTCTAAGCCTAATTTAAGAGCAAACGATTAGCAATTTCAATTTTTGCAATTTTTCTTATCCAGTGTTTGTCTGCGATGGCTCCGTGACGTTCTTCCATTAAGTATTGGGAATAAGTGTTCCCAAACGTGCGAATTCACCCTCCATAATAGGTCTGCATCGCTGACCAGATGCAAACCTGTGTAAATTCTGTTCAGTTATTTTTCTTCCAGTCCAAGACTTTAAGTCTTGGGCCTAAGTGTTCCCAAACATGAAAATAGTTATACTTAGCTATTTTTCACCCTCATATCATTCTAAACATTCCCCATTACTTATCCAACCACTTAGCCAAATAGTTTACTCCTAAACTCAAGTCTCAAAACCCTCTCCGAATCTAAGGATTTCCTTTCAAGCTTCAAGTCTCCATATCTAATCTTCATCAAGTTCATCTCCAAATCTAAGGTATGTGAGTTTCTTTAATGGGTTCCTTTCACCCATGATACCCAAACTCTCTCTTTACTCAAAATTGCATGATTTAAAGTTGAATTATTCATGGGTCTTATCTATTTTAAAAATCACTACACACTATGTTGAGGTTCATGAAATTGTGTCTATTTTGTCATGTTTTGGGCTATGAGTCTAAGATCTATTGTAAGCTTTGATGAAGGGTTTTGATATATATTATTTGAGGGTATTACCAAGTGTTTAATGAAATGTCTTGTTATGGCTTATTGAGAAGTTGAGGGCTCAATGCTTGTCTTATGAGTTGAATGGTTATATGGCCAAAAAATGATGATGAAATGATAATGAAATACATATATGTCTATGATGAAGATATGATGATGAAATGCATGTATGGATATGATAACTAGATGACGATGAGAGGGATGAATATATAAATGATATTATTTTATATAGTGTTGGCTTGTGATGGGGTTTGTGCTCCAGGTAACCATGTCAAAGACTTCGTACCTTGATAACTTATTAGGGGATTTGTACTCCAGTCATCATGGGTGGTAGGGTATGATGATCTATCAACCTTGTTGGGGGTTTGTACCCATCAATCTATCGGGGGATTTGTACTCTAGTCACCACGAGTTGTAGTATGCGATTATCCATCAACCATGTTGGGGGTTTATAACCATCAACCATGTTGGGAATTTGTATCGATAAACTCATTTGGGGGTTTGTACTTCAAAAACCTCATGAATGGGTTCGTACCTCATACACCTCTCCAAGCGGGTGATAGCCCTTGGATTGCACGATGAAATGATCACTCCCTCCACATATGTTATGTTCTATGAAAGTATAATTTAACCCAAGCATATTCCATTCATGTCATATTGCTATATGCTCATCTATTGTCTAATTAATCATTTTGATCAAGATGTCTATCTATTGTTGCATTGCATCCTACATATTTAGTACATTCAAATGTACTAACATATACTCTATGCCTACATGATATCACCATGCAGGAATCAGTGTACCGCTTGATAATTCTCTTCCTCCACGTGGCTAGTACGACTTCTATCAAGCTTGTTGGTGAGTCCTCTATTCCAGGGATATTACTTATGATCTCTTGCTATGTATTAAGTCTTTCTCTTTTTGACTTATGTATTGACTATGAGGATGAGCCCGGTTGCTTTGTCTTGGGCCCCGCTCTTATCCATATAGTAGAGGTTTTGTTGGACATGTAATGTATTTTATGCTATGAGCTTTGATTCTATTGTCTCTTGATATCTATGATATGGAAGTTTACCCTTAGTCCCAATTTCCCTTGTTTACATTTATCTCTTATTGTCATTCTAATTACTTCTGTGACCAAGGATGTGTAATGATATGCTATGAGGCTTATTTGGGGTTCCTTCGGGTTCCCCATTTGTCGATCACATCTAGGACCTAGCCTTGGGTCATGACAAATTTAGTATCAGAACACTAGGTTGTTAGATCCTCGGAATCCAACATACTGCTTTGATTAGAATCTTATTCATGGTTGTGTTGTGCACCATAACTATGAGTAGGAAGCTATGAAATATTTTAGGAAATATTTTATTTCTTCATGTTCTAAGTCATGCTATAGAGTTGAAGTGATCTTTCCTTCTATAGCTTTTGTTCTTTGCTATGCTAGATCATGCCTAACATGAGAGGGAGACGAGCCCTTACACCCAAGGAGCAACTGACCAATGGAGATCTTAGGGATGCTCTCACCTTACTTGCACAAGTGGTGGCTAATCAATCCAACTAAGGGGCCCAAGTCACTCATGTTCCTACACCAGCTTCTCGAGTGAGAGACTTCATGAGAATGAATCCCCCCGAATACTATGGTCAAAGGTAGATGAGGACCCTTAAGTGTTCATTGATGAGGTCTATAAGATATTGGCTATCGTGAGTGTGAGACCGGAATAAAAAATGGACTTGTTGATTTACCAACTCAAAGGGGTAGCACAAATATGGTACAACCAATGGAAACAAGAGAAGGGAGTTGGCTATGTGGTACTTTGGGAAGAGTTCAAAATGGCTTTCCTTAATCAATTTATCCCTCTTGAGCTTAGGGAAGCTAAATTAGTGGAATTTATGAATTTGAGACAAGGGTTAATGAGTGTGATAGAATATGCACTTAAGTTAAACCAACTTTCAAAGTTTGCTGCTTACTTGGTTGCTGATCTAAGGTCAAGAATGAACAAATTTATGATGGGGGTGTCTGACTTAGTGAGTGAAGAATGCTCCGTTATGTTGATTGGTGATATGGACTTGTCCCATTTGATGACCTATGCTGAACAAATGGAAGAAGAGTAATTGAGGAAGAGGAGGATTCATGAGGCCAAAAGGGCCTGTTTTGAGGGTAAGTTCCAAAAGGGTTTTCTCATCCATTTCAAAGGAGGGTTTCCAATGACTTTCCAAAGGCCGAAGGTTTTGGTGTTGTGGTTCCTAATGAGGTGTGTCCTAGGTGTGGAAGGGGTCATAAGGGCCCATGTTTGAGGTGTACTAACTCATATTTTGGTTGTGGGGAGGTGGGTCACAAAAAGATGGATTGCCCTCGAAATCGCAACAAAGGAAAAGACATTCGTCCACAAGGTGCTAATGTGGTTCCTTTGGGGAGAGGTGGCTTACAAGATGGTGCCCCATCGATTCTATACTTTGCATGGCAGGCAAGGGGTTGATGAAGTTCTCGATGTTGTTATCGATATGTTGAAAATCTTTGACTTTCATGTGTATACATTGATTGATCTGAGTGCCACCCTTTCTTTTGTTCCCCCCTTTGTTTCCAAAAAGTTTCATGTTGACCCCGAGTTGCTGTATGAGTCATATGAGGTGTCTACTCCTATTGGTGCATCTATTGTTGCGAGAAAAGTTTACAAAAGTTATCCTATTTGCATCATGCATAAAATCTTGATTTGTGATCTTGTTGAGTTATACATGGTTGATTTTAATATTATTCTTAGGATGGATTGGTTGCATGCATACTATGCTTTTATTGATTACGGAACCCATAGGGTCAAATTTCAATTTTCAAATGAACTTGTCCTTGAGTGGAAAAGTCAAGATGTGGTGGTCAAGGGTAGGTTCATCTCTTGCATTAAAAGTCCATAAGTTGATTTCTAATGGGTGTTTTTACCATCTTGTGAGGGTTAAGGATATGGAGTCTAAAGTCCTTCCCATAGAGTTGGTCCTAGTTATAAATGAGTTTCTTTATGTCTTCCCAAATGACCTTTCCAATGTTCCTCTTGAAAAGGAAATAGACTTTGGCATAGACATCCTCCTCGATACTCTACCCATTTCTATTCCCCCCTTATCGTATGGCCTCGACAGAGTTAAAGGAACAATTGAGGGACTTGTTGGAGCAGGGATTTATTAGACCTAGATAATCACCTTGGGGTGATCTGGTATTATTTTTGAAAAATAAGGATGAATCCCTTAGGATGTGTAATGACCACCGACAATTCAATAGGATTACCATCAAGAATAGGTACCCTCTTCTAAGGATTGATGCTTTGTTTGACTAATTGCAAGAGGCTAGCCATTTCTCTAAGATTGATCTTCGGTATGGGTATCATCAAGTGAAAGTGAGGGAATGAGACATTCCCAAGATTGCCTTCCGAACTAGATATAGGCATTATGAATTTGTGGTGATGTCTTTTGGGTTGACCAATACACTGGCCATCTTTATGGACCTAATGAATAGGGTCTTCAAACCCTACCTTGATTCTTTTGTTGTGGTGTTCATTGATGATATTTTGATGTATTCTCGTGGTGAGGAAGAGCATAGGGCCCTTTGAAGGTTGTGTTGCAAAGATTGATGGAGGAGAAATTATATGCTAAATATGAAAATGTGAATTTTGGTTGAAGCAGGTTGCTTTCCTAAGGCATGTGGTGTCAGGGGATGGTATAAAGGTGGATCTTAAAAAGATCGATGTGATTAGAAATTGGCCTAGACCATTGACCTCGTTAGATATTAGGAGTTTCTTGGGCTTAGTGGGCTAGTATCAGAGGTTTATGAATGGGTTCTCTTTTATTGATTCCCCTATGACAAAGTTGACTCAAAGAAGGTTATGTTCATGTGGACCGATGAATGAGAAAGGAGCTTCCAAACCTTGAAAGATAAGCTTGTGTCTTCTCCTATATTGTCAATATCGGATGGGCTTGAGGGATTTGTTGTGTATTGTGATGCTTCCCAGGTTGGTTTGGGTTGTGTGTTGATGCAAAATGGTAAGATCATAGCTTATGCTTCTAGACAACTCAAAGTGCATTAAAAGAACTACCCTACCCATGATCTTAAGTTAGTCATCATTGTGTTTGCATTAAAGATTTTCACATCGTTACTTTTATAAGATGCATATTGATGTGTTCACCGATCATAAGAGCTTACAATATGTCTTCACTCAAAAGTATCTCAATTTGAGGCAAAGGAGATGGTTAGAACTTCGTAAGGACTATGATATGAGTGTGCATTATGATCTCGGTAAGGCAAATATGCCGCAGATACTTTGAGTATGGTGTCTATGTATAGTCTCGCTCATGTGGATGGTCGTGGTAAGAAGATGGCTAGGGAGGTGCATTGATTGGATAGATTGGTAGTTAGGTTGGAAGAGGTTGGTAATGGGGTTATTGTTGTTGTTGATAGTTCTATGTCTTCCTTGGTTGATGAGGTAAAAGAAAAGCAAGATCTTGATTCCTCCTTGTTAGAATTGAAGGCCTTATTAAAAGAGGGCAAGGTGGAGGTTTTCTCCCAAGGGTGAGATGGTGCCCTTAGGTACCAAGGTAGGTTGTGTGTGCCTTGTGTTGATGATTTGAGGGAGAAAATCCTTGAGGAGGCCCATAACTTGTCTTATTCTATCCACCTCGGTTCAACCAAAAATGTATAGAGACTTGAGAGATGTGTATTAGTGGGGAGGCATGAAGAGGGACATTGCTAAATTCATTTTTGGTTATCATAGTTGTCAACCAGTAAAAGACAAACATCAAAGGTCGGGTGGCTTAACCAAAGACATTGAGGTTCCTACTTGGAAGTGGGAAGAGATAAATATAAATTTTGTGGTTGGGTTGACCAAGACTAGAAAGGTTTTTGATTTCATTTAGGTTGTGGTTGATAGGATGATAAAATTGGCTTAGTTTCTACTAGTTAAAACCACATTTGGGGGATGAAGATTACTTAAGGTTGTACATTCATGACTTGATAAGGTTGCATGGCTTTCCTTTGTCCATCATATCGGATCGTGGAGCACAATTCACTTATCACTTTTGGAGGTCCTTTCAAAGGGGTCTTGGTACTAGAGTTAAGCTTTCTATGACCTTCCGCCCTCAAGCAGATGGCCAAGCTGAGAGAACCATCCAAACCCTTGAGGATATGCTTACAATATATGTGTTGGATCTTAAAGGTAGTTGGGATGACATCTTCTATTGATAGAGTTTTCCTACAATAATTGCTATCATTCTAGTATCGATATGGATAGATTTGAGGCTCTCTATAGGAGACATTGTAGATTACCGGTTGGTTGGTTTAAGGTTGGTGAGGTAGTTTTGTTGTGACCATATTTGGTTATAGAGGCTCTTGAGAAGGTTACTATAATTAGAGAAAGGTTGTAGACGATCCAAAGTCACCAAAAGTCCTATGTTGATGTGAGGAAAAGGGATATTGAATTCTAAGTTGGTTATTGGGTTTACTTGAAGGTGTCGCCCATGAAGAGTGTGGTCCATTTTGGTAAGAAAGTTAAGTTGAGTCCAAGATATGTGGGTCCTTATAGGGTGATGAGAAGGATTTTGCCTAGGAAAATGGATTTGGTTCATCTAGTGTTTCATGTGTTCATGTTGAGGAAATGTGTGGGTGATCTGAGTGCTACTGTAACTATTGATATTGTGGGTATTGTTGAAGATAATTTGACCTATGAAGAAGTTCTGGTTCAGATCTTGGATCGGCAAGTGAAGAGATTGAGAAATAAAGAAGTTGCTTTCGTTAAGGTCCTTTGGAGGAATCAACAAGTTGAAACTACTACTTGGGAGGCCAAACCGGATATGCAAAAGTGATATTCTCACCTTTTCTACTCCACTAAAGCCTAAGGTATTGATTTAAGTCTTTATATGATCTCAAGTCTTAGGTTCAGCCCTCATGTCATTGCATATGTTCATGTTTAAATTGACTAAGTTCATGATGATAATACCTATGATATGAGTTTGAAATGATGTTTAAGGGCATTATTGCATTCTTATGTGAGCTAAAATTGTCATCGTTTTGTCTCTCATATGCGTCTCTTTGACTTTTGGGGACGAACGTTCTCAAGGAGGGGATATTGAAATGACCCCAAAAGGTGCTCGAAAATGTGCCTCGAAAGTGCCCAGAATCGTAATTTCTATATATCTCAAAATTCGAGCATGATATCGGAAATGCGACTTCATATTCTTGTTCAGGAAGTCATTCTGAGTGAAAAATGGGTCTAACCCAATTTAAGAGCAAATGATTAGAAATTTCAATTTTTGTAATTTTGCTTATCCAATGTCTGTTCGCAATAGACCGCGATGCGCCTCCATCGCGGGTATGTGTAAATTCAGCGTCCATGATAGGTTGCATCGCGGACCAAATACGGACCAGTGTAAATTCTGCCTAGTTATGTTTCTTGCGGGCCAAGGATTTAAGTGTTAGGCCTAAGTGTTTCCAAATGTGAAAATACTTATACTTAGCCATTTTTCACCCTCATATCATTCTAAACATTTTCCAATGCTCATCCAAACACTTAAGCCAAATATTTTACTCCTAAACATAAGCATCAAAACCCTCTCCGGATCTAAGGATTTCCTCTCAAGCTTCAAGTCTCTATCTCCAATCTTTATCAAGTTCATCTCCAAAGTTAATGTATGTATGTTTCTTTCATGGGTTCCTTTCACCCATGATACGCAAACTCTCTCTTTACTCAAAATTGAATGATTTAAAGTTGAATTATTCTTGGGTCTTATCTATTTTAAAAAACACTACACACTATGTTGAGGTTCATGAAATTGTGACTATTCTACTTGGTTTGGGCTATGAATCTAAGATCTAATGTAAACTTTTATGAAAGGTTTTGATGTATATTTCTTGAGAGTGTTAGCAAGTATCTATTGTAGATTTTACATTGAATTGAATAGCATCATTTCACTCTTGAATTTCATGGTTTTATACTAGCACTGCACACCCTTTAAGTATTTGATAAAATGTCTGGTTATGGCTTATTGAGGAGTTAAGGGCTTAATACTTGTCTTATTAGTTGAATGACTATATGATGACTATATGATGATGAAATAAAAATGAAATGCATGTATATCTATGATGATGATATGATGATAAAATGAGAATAGAATGATGATAAAATGTATGTGTGGATATGATGACTAGATGACAATGAGAGGGATGAATGTATAAATGATATTATTCTATATTGTGTTGGCTAGTAACCATGCCCTACTCGTGGCTTGTGTGCTGGGTAACTGTATCAAGGGGTTCGTATCATGATAACCTATCGAGGGGTTTGTACTCTAGTCACCACAGGAGGTAGGGTGCTATGATTATCAACCTTATTGTGGGTTTGTACCCATCAACCTATCAGGGGATTAGTACTATGGTCACCATGGGTGGTAGGGTGTGACTATCCATCAATTATATTAGGGGTTCACATATATCAACCTTGTTGGGGAGTTTGTACTCCATCAACCATGTTGGGGGTTTGTACCCATCAACTCGTTGGGGGTCTACACCTTAACAACCTAATGAAGGTGTTCATAGCTCATACGACTTTCTAAGCGGGTAATAGGCCTTGGATTGCACTGAGGAATGGTCACTCTCTCCACATACGTTATGCTCTATGAAAGTATCATTTAACCCAAGCATCTTCCATTCATGTCATATTGTCATATGCTCATCTATTGTCTAACTAAGAATCTTGATTATGATGACTATATATTGTTGCATTGCATTCTACATACTTAGTATATTCAAACATACTAACGCATACTCTATGCCTAAATGATGTCACAATGTAGAAACTGGTGTACCGCTTGATCCTCCTCCTCCTCCACATGGCTAGTACGACTTTTATCAAACTTGTTGGTGATTCCTCCATTTTGGGACTTTACTTATAATCTCTTGATATGTATTAAAACTTTCTCACTTTGACTCATGTATTGACTATGAGGGTGAGCTCGATTGCTTTGTCTTGGCCCCCACCCTTATCCATGTAGTAAAGGTGTTGTTGGACATGTTATGCATTTATTCTATGAGCTTTGACTCTATTGTCTCTTGATATCTATGATATGGAAGTATACCCTTAGTCCCAATTCCCCTTGTCTACTTTATCTGTTATTGTCATTCTAATTGCTTCCGCGACCAAGGATATGTAATGATATGCTATGAGGCTTGTTTGGGGTTTCTTCGATTTTCCCATTCACGGATCACGTCTAGGCACTAGGCTTGGGTCATGACATAATACATGATATTTTCTCCTTTTCCATGTATTATTAACCTTTCCCCTCATTTGTGTTTTACCCTTACACCAGCCACCCTTAACTTAGGCTTTTGGCTTGAGCTGAGGTGCACACTATCCATCCTCAGAACCAAGGCCACTTTTGGTAGCCATCCTCAACTTTGACTTTTTGCCTCAGTCAAGGTGCACAATATTCAATGAAGGACCAGAGACAGTTTTAGGATTCTATGACTAATAAGGCTAGGTCATTTAGGTTTTTACAAAGAATAGGTACATGTTAGACTCAAACATTAGGATCGAGGGATATTCTGCAAATTTGGTTGTCTATTTAGGCCAAGTGGACTCTTAAGAATAATGGTCTAAGAAATTTTCATAATCCAATTAACAATCTAACGTAGAGTAATAGGCTAAGTTCTGAATTGACACACAACACATGAGTTTAGCAAATTAAGCTCACACTCACATGGCACTGATTACATTATCAACAAGACTCTTAGATCATGCTTTTTATCTCAATTTATCCTCACTTATCAGAACAAGTACTGTCAACACACTTAAACATGCATGGTTTCTATCTAGACTAACTAATCAAAATTTGGTGGGTATCATTTTTCACAAAAAAATGCAAAAACATGCATACGCCACAAATATCAGTACTATATGTTACAAATACTATCTAACCATCATAAACATGCTGGTTCAGCAGAAAATAAATATCCATGGGGGAAAAGAACACAGGCAATAAAACCCTTAGGATTCAAAAGTTGGGGTAGTTATAGACCCAAGCTACTCAGACTTCAATGAGGCCCATAACTACCCACACTCCATCAAAAAGAGGTATATTATCCCCAATGCATACAATCAAAGAAAAATAAAGTATCGAGATCAAAAAGCATTCCTGGGCATCTACGCACTAGTATGTGGCTGAGTTTGACCACCCTTAACTTGTGGGGTGGCATCGTCAATAGTAGCACTCTATCTGGAGGGGCTAACACCCCTCACCTTCTCGAGCTCTGGAGCTTATCGTCTCTCCTCCTCTTGTCTCGACTCCCTCAAGACAAGCTTGAGCTCCCCTACTTAGTCAGCCTCACAAGTAAGCATATGGTATCTGAATCATCATCTGTGCAGGGTATCTTGTTATGGGAAGACAGTGTGTGATCCTTGAGAGCAAGTGAATCTACCATCAATACTGAGAGTGTTATCTCTAGTAGTATCACTGGTGCTGCAATTGCTATCGGCTAGGAGTTGCTAGATCTCTATCTGGATGGCCTTAATATCTGCTGACTAGGCCATTCTTAAGCTCTGCTCTATCCTCATTCAAAGTAATCAATGTACGCATCAACAATGGAAAGACAATCCTGACTAGTAGCGATTATGTATGTCTGCATACGACCCTCCAACTCTGAAATTGCCTGGCTGACCTAGGGCCTAATCTATTGAACTAGCTGAGTCAACTGCAACTCAACATGTGATAACCTTTACGCCATGGCCTATATAGATACTATAGATATGTAAACACATGCTTGCAGGTGCATCTCGTGATGAAGTGGCCCATGGTGCAGGAGTAGAAGTAGTTGGCCGCCTATCCTCATCTGCCTCAGTCTGTAGAGGTCGTTCCCCTGTGGTAGTAGCCGTGGTAGTTGGTGGAACCTCAGGCGGTGGCACTGTAATGAACATCTCTGGCATGGGAGTAGGTTGGTGCAGTGCATACCTATTGTTACTGGGTTCTCTTCAGCCTTGATCGGGCTGGCATCCAAAGTACACTAGACCTTTATCAACGAGTCTAGCTAGTGTAGACTCTCTACCCCTAACTCTAGACAGAGTCTGTAGATTAAGTATGGAAATGTGGATGGAGGTGGACCTCTTCAGGGCAGCCTGATGAATTTGCTTAGCAATGAGGTGGGCACAATCTATCTCATAGCCAGCCAAGATGCTGGCAAGTAGCACTACATGCTCTGGAATTAAAGTATTATCTACAAGTGTCGGCCAGATGCGTGATCTGCCAATCGCCCACTAAAGTTTTGTAGGGAAATTAAGAGAAGCCTTGACAATAGGCTCCGAGTGAGTGGCGACTTATATAGGTTCAGAACCCTAATCAACAATCAAACTGGCCACCCATATTATCAAGCTGGATCTATGGTCAACATCTCTTATCACGTTCTATTCCCTAGTTTAACCCACTCTGTGGTTGAACTCAACTGTTGATCTGGGGGCAAGGAACTCTAGTGCAAATAATATACGACGGATGGTAGTCTTCAAGATATCCACCTGTCTGCCCCTCACTTTGGTCTACGTTAGTTTGGGCTGAGCGAGGGGCTTCTTCCCCTCAGGAAGAGTGCTCTAGATGGTGGCTGCATATGATGTGTAAAACTCCCTCACCATGGACGGGGAGTACCTCCTAAGCGATGTGGGCAGCCACTGGAGCCCATATGTGATCATAGTGTCTTGGAGACCCAAGACATTATCTAGTCTATTTGGGATGACTTAGGGCTCCTTATAAATAGAGTAGACTGGCTTTCCTCACTTTGTAGCCTAGACAACTTTTGTATAGATGTCCTGTGTCCCCATGACACACCACTAACTAGTAATACCGTTTGGTGGATATGGTGATGGCTGTGGTATGACAGAGGAATTTGTCTCTGACCCATCACTGGAGCCTAACTCTTAGCTGGACTTCTATCTGGATTGAGTCATCTAAATGGAGCTGCTCCTATCATAGTCTACCTCGTCGAACTAAGGAGTACGAATAATAAGAGCCTGGGTCTGCCGAGCTATGGCGGCAGCCCTCATCTATGGTCTATCAGCCTTCGAGTCAGTTCAAACGCTGAGATCCTCTAGTGATCCACTTGGGGTGAGGATCTTCTCATCCCTCGAGGGATCATTCTTTCTCCTCCTCTTCATGGCCTTAATTTCCTTACATCTTGCTTTTGGGGGCATGGTACCTGAAATATAGATATTTACGCACCTTAGCTAGCCCCATAAATTAGAAAATAAAAAACAAAACAACTCAGACTTAGTTGTATAAGGGTCTACGAAAGCATCTCTATAGGCTGTAATGGAAACTAAGAGCCATAAAAGGCACTCGTAAAATAGTGTTCACAAATGTTTGATTACTGGAATGGTATCTACGAGACCAGGTATAACTTTAGAAGGTTTTACGAGTTATAGATTGAGTCATAGATGATTCTAGTATCTAAAATAATTTTAGGCAGGGATCTATGAGACCTTTCTGCGAGTCATAAAGTATTCTATGGCTCATGGAAGGTCTCGTCTGATGGGTACTTAGAAACTTTAGGTTTCAAGAATCTTATATGATAGGAAATTATGACTCATGGAATGTTCCACGGGTTGTAAAAGCCGCTCATAGACCAGAAAACTGAGTCACCTGAGTTTATAAGTCCACCAAAGTGGACCCATACCGCTTTGTCAACCTATTCTACCAGTATTGAAGCAATACGCATACACCCATATGATTCACAACACCACAACCAACACCCCACCATGATGATTAGCACATATACCCCATCAAAAATGATAAAACATGCCTTTCCAACCCTATAAACCCTGTTTGAACAATTTAACAAGGAAAACACAGGCACATGCCACCACAAACCAAATATTCAACATATAATCGATTTCAATTCAAATGGTGAGTGATTACACAGGTGCAAAAACACATCATTCAAACATAGACAAAGGCAACTATACCAAATACTAGTCTTAAACATATGTTTCAAGAATGGGCAACCATATTTTAAACAATCAATCATATACAATAGCACACATGGTTTCGTGTCTAAATAAACCATACCCAACAATAACATTAAACCTAATTATACAATACTTGGCAAATTAATGCTATTGGATTGACTGATAACTTACCAAATTATGGGATCAGTGCATAGAAATTGAATGGGGTGATAAGACACTAGAAACCATAGGTCACCAAAAAATCTTGCCGAAAAGTAGAAGAGGTATTGCCATCGGGTGGTCGAAAGTTTTGGGGTGGGTTGATCGGGTAGAATTTGTAAAATAGGGATCAAATGGCATCAAAATATTTTGACCCCTGTTTTTATAGTTTGATCGGGTCAATTAAAATTGATGGGCCTAGACTCTATAAAACCCTAATTAGGGTTGTAAAAGTATTTTATGGCCCGTGAATTATAGTTTCATAGAAGGTCCAAACTAGGGTTTCACGGACCAGTCTACAAGTTGTTAGATGAAGTAAGACTCATAAAGTTAGTCATATAGATCCTAACACTTGGCCAAAAATTCAAAAAACTTACTTGCATTCCATGAGCCCCATTCACAACTCGTGGTTTTATCTATGGATCATAAAATTAGCTCGTGGAATAGACTACACAATATTTTGCTCACTAAAAGTGTCTATGAGATGTTGTATGGATCGTAGAGTGATGTAAGACTCGTAAAACCAGTAGTAGAGGCACTTCCTGATATATTTTTAGCCATGAATGGCTAACTTAGCGATGTACCTGCACATTCTTCACAGAACACATCATTGCCCTATATGTAACTAGCCCAATGTCCAAAATTCCAACCAAAATACAAGAAAATAAACTACTTATAAGTTCAAAAACTAAAAATAAAGTTATAACAATGACTATTAAATCAAAAACCTTGGGTTGCCTCTGAAGTACCGCCTGATTTACTGTCGTGGCATGACTTTGACAACTTGGTTACTCAAACTTCACCAAATGCCCAAAACCTCATTCTTCAAACCACCTAGTCTCTCATAGACTGACAGATATTGAAGACAACTTCTTCATCATTCAATCTAAACTTGAGTTGATCGACTTTCATATCTACTAGTGCTCGACCAATGGTTAGGAATAGTCTTCTTAAGATGATTAGAACATCAAAGTTGACTTCGTAATCTAGGATCACAAAGTCCATGGGGGAATATGAACATTTCAACCTTAACAAGCATATCATACATCATGAGGTCATTCATTAACAATCGCATGCTCGTCGAAGTAGGGCTCTTAATCCTAGCTTCTTAAAGATAACAAGAGGCATCAGATTAATGCTGGCATTGAGATCACATAATACCCTTGCGAACTCCATATCTACAATGGTGTAGGATATGGTAAAATCACCAGGATCTTCTTTGTTTTAGACCATGAAACTCATAGCAATTGCTTTGTAATGTTGAAGCTCTTGGGAGATCCTTGACTCATGGTGCACTTATTTATAACCTGATCCTTCACAGACTTTGAATACCCTAGCATCTTCTCTAATGCATCGATGAGAGAGACCTGATGGACAGTTCTGTCAGCATATTGAGAAAGTTCTTGAACTTTCCTTCCTTCTCTAATTTTTTAATTCTTTGATGGAAGGGAAGAGGAGGTCTAAGAATGGGCTTCAACTTCTGTGGTTGCATCAAAAGCTTCAATCACCCCCTCCTTGCCACAATCATCTCTGATATCCATATCCTTGCCGCAACTGTCTCCTCTTAAACATCATCCTCATCAACTGGCATAGGAGGATTAATGGTGCTCTTCCTACCACGGGCAGTAACCACTATGCACTACCCTTCATTCTTAGGATTCTAAACTGTGTTACTAGGTAGTGTACCCTTATAACGCTGATTAAGTTGAGTCGACACTTGATTGAACTATTTCTCAAGATGTTTTATAGCAACAAAATGACACTCGATTTTCTGATTTATACTGGTTATAATCTCATATTCATCCCTCTCAGAGTCTCATCCTATGTCTTTGCTTCTTCAATAGATGGTCAAACATCTCCTCAACTCTATAACTACTAGAACCTGTGTCGCAGTTATGTGGTAGAATAGAAGGACCATTTCTGTAACAATCTTTGCGGTCCCAATCTACTTTTTTGTCTTGGCCCTGATTCCGGTCATAGTATCCTTTGTAGTTGTATCTGAATGCTCCATCTCAATTGATGTTCTGACCTTAGTTTCCTTGACCTTGGAGCCAATACTCCTGCTTGGACCCTTGGGTGTTGGTTCAGAAACCCCCCATCTGATTAACAATAAAATAAATGTCCTTCTCATAGTAGTGATCATCATAATACATGGGTGCACGCGAAGGCTGATGAGAAACTGCATTGACTCGTTCCTAATTCTACTTCATCATCACATCTATTCCTGTATGGATGTGGGCAAGCTCTTGCATAATATCTTTATTTATCTTAGCTTACTCTGAACTAATGCTGACAGCATATGAACTTTTGGTAGATGCTCTGTCTCTTTGCCCCCATGCACGATTGGTCTTGACCACTCTCTATCCATCCTTTCTGCAATCCTTGGGAATGGTTAATCTTCAAACATGCCTTTCATAATGGTATCAGTGAATGCTTAATTATTTTAATGAACGGCACAGTAGAAGATCTCCACTAAGGGATCATCAACATTTTTGTCGTTTGAGACACTCCTCAAGCACTTAGTAAAAAGCTCCCATGTAGTACTAATCGAGTTACTAGGAAGTTGCTCAATATTATTGATCTGATCTTTCAACTTTTGCTTCTTCGATTTTGGGATGTGCCTCACTAAAAAGGCCTTTTGCAATTTAGCCCAACTTGTGATCAAACACTACAGGAGCTCAAATATCAATAGTGTTGCATTACCTGTAAGAGATAATAGGAAGACACGAAGTCCCACAACATCCATAGACAGATTCAGTATTCCTATTACACTCTTGAAAAAGAATGCAACATTGTATAGATGGCTATGAGGATCCTCATGGTAAGTGCACAAACAATCTATGGTTCTACAACACCTGAAGAAAAGCACTCGAAACCACAAACTTTGTGTCAGCCGGTAGTGATGGCAATACAATAGCTCCAGTCACCTCTATAGCAATAGTATTCAACCTGTATTGATTCTACTGATAAGCGTTGGCATTAAAGTCTTGGGGTTATGGAGCAATATCCTCAAAGGGAGGTGGATTTTCATTGTCACATTCTTATTTTCATTCCTGTTTAAAGCTATATTTATTGCATTGTTGGCATTATGTTGGGCCATTCTTCTTAATATTCTCTGGATCTGTGGGTCAAATAAAGTCAAGGGTCTACAACGACTTCACGTATTTGGCATATACTACACTTAAACCGTAAAAAAACCAAAAAATGAAAAAGATAAAATGAGGGAAATAAGGATTCCTAAATCACTTGAATTAAACAAGTCTAGCCATATTCCCTTGTAACGGTGCCAAAATCTTGATGTCGCCTAAGTTACACCTCTTTTTTTAGGATAAAACAGTCGTTGTCAAGAAATAAAACCTCACCAAGGTTAGGGTGAAACCCAAAGGAATGCTGTAGACTTAGAAGAATTCAATTGATGCAATCTGGGTTATTAACTTATCTCCCTGAAGAGAGGGGGTTGTAATAACAAGTAGAAAAGTAATCCTAACTAACACAAGAGCTTAACCAATATGGAGAGAAATTATGGTATTGTGTTTTCCATGATTTCCTAACTTGGTATCACTGGATAACCTAATTTGTTTCTTGTTTGGAGCATCAGGATGATAAGTTAAGATCAAACCCTTTAGTCCAAGCAAGAGGTGAATATCACTATATGACTTGGCCCATCTCCACAGTGGGACATTACTAACCTTTACCTATTGTCCCAGTACAACCTCCTCTTGCCTAGTTCGGTTGATTACACGAGAATACATCAATCAAATCTTGTTAATTAATCTTTTTTTCTATTCATTACTACCTTGGTCCAGTCAGTAACACTAAGCAGGTTCTAATATTGGCCACCATAAGAAAATGTGTAAATCAAGAATTATTAATTATCCGATTTTACCTTGTTAGTTCTACATGGTTCACAAAACTCTAGTAGCTACTAATGATTTGTATAGATGCAAAACTTACGAATTTTAATAACATAATAGAGAACTTACACAGTTGAATCAAGCACAAATTCCATTCTTCAATGAGAATCACAAGATTGCAATTAGAAGATCAAATAAAAAAGTACAAGTGTTTTCCAAAACTCTTTAATGTTTTATCTACTCTATGTCACTATATTTCAGTTAACTATTCAAACTTTGTAAGAAAAATAATCTAAGAAGCTATGTATAATATTTAAAATACATGTCCTAAACAAAATAGGATAACTAGGTCGGCATGCCTCACGAACTACTTTACGGGTTGTATTGTGTTCCATGGTCCATAATTTGTCTTTCGTACTTTGTTGCTACAAAACTGGACTTGTTCTACGACACCTATCTAAGGCCTGTAATGTGTTCTACAACCCATAGGGGGTTTCGTTTGATGAAACTTCAGAAAGTCCTTCTTCTCTGATCCCCAGGGCACGAGACTTGATCTGCGACTCGTAAAATAGTTCACGACCCGGTCTGTATGTTCATAGAACAATCTTCAAAAAATCTTCCCCTCACTAGAATTGTACACGAAACATACTTCATGGCCCATAGAATGCTCTACAACCCATAAAGAGTCTCATACATCCTCAAAGTCAACAACTTTTGCATATTTCCAAAATCAATGTCAATCCTATAATCCTGCAAGTCAAACCCAAAAACATATAAAACCAACTAACATCGCATTTATAACATAGAAAATTTCAAGTTTTAAGTATCAAAAGTGTTGTATTTGATAGCACATCAATATGAGGTCCAAGAAAATGAGAAAAATGACTAAGTATAAAAGGACTTTACGAGTCCAACCACGACTCGTAAGTCAATGTATGACCCATAAAAGGAGGGTTCATAGGTTGGGTCAGCAAATCAATTTCAAGAATTTTTGAAAAGTTAATAGGAAAGATAGGACTTACTGTCCATTGTTCAAACCACGATCCATAATCGAGGCTTCATCGGTCAGTTCTGGCAGTTTTAATGAAGGGCAGCTTTGTCAATTCCAAAATTCCTATTCCTAAACTATCATTTTTGGGATTATAAAGGGCCCTAAACCAGCCTGTAAAGCCCTAGGAACTCTGATTCTCTTCACTCTTCCAATTCCTAAATTCCCTTAGGCAAGAACACTCTCTAGAAAGGGCAAGGCAAGGCTAGGGCTTCAAGAATCTTCAAAAGGCTTCAAGTTTGGTTTTTCCAAGTCTCCCAAGGTATGTGAGTTTGACCTTTGGGTATCCTTCCACCCATAAATTCCTTCATATCATATTTTACCTTTGTTTTAAGTTTCTTTAAAATAATATACGTGTTTATTATGATTTCATGTTATATTATATCATTAAATGATCTCATTGATGTCTTATGATATTTTACTAAGTATATGCATGTATTTAAGCTAATGATGATGAACCCAATGATGAGTTGGATAATGATGAAGTGTGGGCCATTTTACATGTCATTAAAAAGAGTATATTCTCATGATTTATGTGATTTATGATTGTTCTATTATAAAGGCCTAGCCCACCTAGTTTTCAAGTAAAGTCTTGCATAATTTAAGATAATAATTAGGAAATTAAAAATGAGTATTAAGGTTATGATTTTGTCATGAATTCAAGTATGTTGACTATTTTCCTAAAAGATATTCAAGAAGGGTCCCAAAGATGAAAGGGCAATTCTCACTTGGTGGTTCCTAAGTTCAAGCTACTCTGATGATTGCTACTTATGATTCTAAATGTCAACATTGGACTAAGTTGTATTTTTAAAAATTTCATGAGATGACTTAGCACCCTGTGGACTTGAGATTGAGATTCATTCCATTAGTTGAGGCATGACCGATTAAGTGAAACTTAAATAGATAAAATTAAGTTATTATAGGCCATATGAAAGTGAAACTTGACTCCTTTTCATTGCACTATACATCTAAATGAGAGAAATATATTCTATTTATTTTTTTAAAGATCATGAATTTATTACATTAACAAATATTAAAACTATAGTTAAATTAACAAAGTTTGGAAACTACTCTTCAAATTTGATAAATTTAGACAATTCTCTACAAATTTTGATATTCATTAATACCATAAGTTTATCTCACAATATTACATTCAATATTAAATGTACAACCAAGAATTTTTGACTTTATAAAACAACTGTAAAGGTCATTTATGAAATTTTCAAAAAATTTACCATTTTAAACATCTCAAAAGTTGCTTCAGTTCCTTTTTTATTAGTCTATGGGGTTGATTTTGATGTCTTATTGAAAAGTCTAGAAATTTTGATATTTTTGAGTTTTGAATATCTACGTTGCTTAAAAGTTGTTTTTGCTGCCAACTGAAGTTATAAATCCTGAAATGAAATTTGTCAGTTCCACTAGTTTTAGAATGTGAAACTTGATCTAAGGGGGTTGTTATTGTTTTGCGAATTTGAGATACTAAATTGAAATTTTAAGATAAGTTTGATAAAATTTAACTTTTAATATTCAAAGTTTGGATGGTTGAAATGTATTTTAGAAGAAAGACTTATAAATTATTTTGAAAGAATACTGATATCAGTGGTTTAATCTTTTTAGGTCTTGAGTTAATTTCTTTGCGGCTAATTGAGTTTAGGTGAAAGCGATCTCAAATTTGAATTCTGATGATCTTATTGAGTTCAGAACATCAAATTTATTAGGGTAGAATATATGATTTGTGAATACAAAGTTCTGAACAAATCTCAAGGGTCCTTCGGAAAATTTTCTATCTTAGTAGTTGTTGGTGTCTGTATGCTGATGCTCCCTTTATTGCATTGGCAGTGGGCCTGACCAAGATCGTGGAGGTCATACTTGTTAACTTTCTTATTCATGTAGGGTTTGAGCATTCACGATGAGTCTAGTGTTTGTCCTTCATGTTCACTGGATCAGGTCATAACTTGTAATAGAGTGTGATGACACTTGCCTCAGACCAACAAGTGAAGTCAGCCTAAATAGAATATAACATAGTAATGTAAAAGATAAAGTAGGATCAATAAGATAAATATGTTAGGACAAGCAATAAGAGAAGGTAATCCATAATCTAAAAGTCAACACAAGACTGGTGTCAGATGTACAAGCCTCTACTACAGCTGAATTCGAAAGAAAATATACAAGTCTAAATTGTCTTTGATTCTCAAATAGAACAAAATAATATAAATAAATTAGAAGTCTCGAGAGCCCACTAGAATAAATAAGCTACTACCTCTCAGACTATCTCAAAGCTCAATATAAAATGGAAATAGTGAAATGACCCCAAAAAGTGGTCGAAAATATGTCTCGAAAGTGCCCAAAATCATAATTTCCATATATCTCGAAATTCGTGTGCGATATCAAAAGTTTGACTTCATATTCTTGTTAAGGGGGTTATTTTGAGTGGAAGATGGGTCTAAACCCATTTAAGACCAAATGATTAGCAATTTTGATTTTTCAAAAATGCAATTTCCAATGGGGTTTATGTGTCCTTTCAGCGATGCGCACCAGCGTTAAAACTAGTGCAGATTTTTGACTTCGGTCCAAGACTTTTATGTCTTGGGCCTAACTGTTCCCAAATGTGAAAACACCTATACTTAGAATTTTTCACTATCATATCATTCTAAACATTCCCTAATATTCATTCAAACACTTAGCCAAATATTTTACTCCTAAAATCAAGTCTCAAAACCCTTTTCGAATCTTAAGGATTGCACTCAAGCTTAAAGTCTCTATCTCAAATCTTCATCAAGTTCATCTCCAAAGCTAAGGTATGTGATTTTCTTTCATGGGTTCCTTTCACCCATGATGCTCAAACTCTCATATACTCAAAATTGCATGAGTTAAAGTTGATTTATTCATGGATCTTATTCATTATGAAATTCACTGCACGCTATATTGGAGTTTATGAAATTGTGACTGTTTTACTATGTTTAGAGCTATGAATCTAAGGTCCATTATGAGAATTGATAAAGGATTTTGATGTATATTATTTGAGGGTGTTTCCAAGTATCTATTAATAGCTTTACACTGACTGTTCGAGCATAATTTCACTCTTGAATTGCATGGTTTTACATAAGCATTAGACACCCTCTAAGTGTTTGATAAAATATTCGGTTATGGGTTCTTGAGGAGTTGAAGGTCTAATGCATGTCTTATGAGTTGAATGACTATGTGATAATGAAATAATGATGAAAAGGAATGTATGTATATGATGTTTAAAGGAGTGTACATATATATATATATATATATATATATATATATATATATATGATTATATCTCTTTAG
>JAOTQJ010148435.1:0-33153 GCA_025642045.1 Solanum sejunctum
TAAAATAAGGCTTAGTATAGGTCAAAACACGTATAGGAGCCCTTAGGACCAAGACTTAAGACTCTTGGATTGAAATAAAAAAAACAAGGACAAAATAACACTGGTCTGAGTCGCGGAGGTGACGTTGATGCTCATTGGAAATCTATATTTTTTGCACGAACAAGTTTTATGACAATGAGCATAAATCCTTCATCTGAACTCAGAATAAGGTGAAATTAAATGCGTAGGAAAGATAATTCAAAGGTATTTAAGTTGGTTGGTCTTGGGACACTCAATTCTTTATGTTCTAAGAGATATGTCCTTTCAAAGTTGACCCTCCTAAATATCATTTATTATGATTTTTGGATTTTGATACGGTTGCTCTAAAATTTGGATTAGACCCATTACCCACTTTGAACCCCTAAAAAAGAATATGAAGTCAAATTTTTGAAATTCTAAATGGATTTTTAGATATATAGAAAACAAGATTCTAGGCACTTCCAAGGCACGTTTTTAGGCACTTTTTAGGGTTGTTTCAAAATTCTTGTTAGTTTTATGCATTGCATTTAAATGGGTATGTGTGAGTATAATTTGAGCTTAAAGAGTCTATAAAGTTCTTAAATGCTTTAACCCACTTTTGTTTTTTTAATAATATGATGTTGGATTGATGGATGATAGACGGTCTTTATGGGTCAATGAGCTAAATCTTAAAAGGATGTTCTTAACCAAAAAGTTGATAGTTGATATGATGAACTGAGTTGAAAAATGTTCAATGAGACTAGATAAATGAGTTAAAGATAGGGCTGATGTCTTATAAGCTGGTTGAGACTTAGAAGGAGTATTGACCACCAAATTAAGTAAGAGTAAGTCCAACTCAAACTCAATAACTAGGTAGCCGATGCAGGAGAGGATTAAATCAAAAAATTTGATGTTTCCTATTGTACCTAAAAGGGAACTTGATGTTATTGATTTTGGATCCACTGATGAGATGTCCCTTACCCTAGCAAGATATTAGATGGATGTGGCAACTACATCACTTCATTGTATCATTAATGGCTTATAGGTAATGGTTGTTAGTTAGAGAAACTTCTAAATAGGTCTTGATAGTAATCTGAGTGGTTTTACCTAAATGGTATATGAGTGGTCATTTTCTTACTACATTCTTACCTTAGACTCTTGACTTGTTGATTCAACTTCCTACTTCTTGAGTTGAGCTATTTAAGTTAATGTTATTCTTCCTTTATATGTTTCTTTTTGCCATTTTATATACTCATGCATTCCACATACTGACATCTATTTGGTCCGACATCTTTTCATGATGCTGAGATAGGTATTAGAGGTCATCAATAGGTTCCCTGTCGAGGACCCATTGGGTTCAGCTGATTGGTCAGTCCTCCTTTGCTTTTGGAGGATATCATATTTTCTTTTATAGATTTTAGTTTAGTCTTTTTATTTTATTATGAGGTAGTCATGGACCTATCATTAGCACCATTAGGTCCGATGATTAGAGGCTTCATATACAAGATTGTCGAGTTGTGATTGGATGTCATTTTTGGCTAGTTTCTTTCATACTATCCTTACTAAGTTGATGGATAGATTGTCTAGACATTATCCATTGATCATAATTTTGTCATTGCTTTTCATTTAGTATTTTTTAATCATTGATGTCTTCCACTAATAGATTATGGTTGAATAAATATGATGAAGCCGAGAGGTTTGCTTGGGGGCTAGCAATAGTCTCTAAGTATCGGCTACACCAAGGGTACCCTCCTGGGTGTGACAAACTTAGTAGTATAGCACATAGTTCAAGTGTCATAGGGAGTCTACAAAGTTATGTCTAGTAGAGTCCTATTTATGGGTGTATTGTGCACCACACTTTATAAGCAAATGGTGATAGGACATTATGACTGATCACTATTCTTGTATTTTGAGTTTGTGTGATAGAGTTTAACTCAATTAAAGTATTTATCTAATTCATGCATTACGTGTTTACAGATAATGCCTCCTAAGTGTAGTGCTACCCAAAGAGACACTTCAGCTAATAACACTAAGAATCCCCAACCAAAGATGCCTTCTCAGATAGAGATGAGAAGCCGGGATTGGCGTGATGGAGTCACTATGCTGACCAAGCACCTACTACTTCCCCTGCTCCTACTATGAAGGCTAATTTTTAGGAGCTATCAATATGATCACCCAACTGTTGGCTGACCAGAGTTCACAAGCTCCTATTTCTAGCTCCCAAGAGCAAATTATTTCAACAAGATTTAGAGATTTTTTAGGATGAATCCACAAGTCTTCATAGGGTCTAAGTTTGAGAAAGACCCCCACAATTTTATTGATGAGATATGGAAAGTGTTTGAAGCTATGCATGCGACAGAGATTGAGGGAGTTGAACTTGCTTTCTATCAACTTGAGGATGTGGCAAATGTTTGGTACAATCAATGGGAAGAGAGTCGAGGTGAGGATGCTAAGCTTGCTATTCAGGATGACTTATAAAGTGCCTTCATTGATCATTTCTTTCCATGAGAGTTGAGGGAAGCAGAGGTTGAGGAGTTTGTTAACTTGAAGTAAGAGCGAATGATTATCAAATAATATAGCTTTAAGTTTATACAGATATCCAGGTATGCTCTAGAGATAGTCTCGATATGAGAGATAGAATAGGAAAATTCATATTTGACTTAGGAAAGCATGTGAAAAAGGAGTGCAAAGTGACATTATTAATTGAAGGCATGGACATATCTACGCTTATGGTCTATGTGTAACAGCTAAAAGAGCATAAGAAGAGGGATAGGGAGGAGTGCTTGAGAAAGAAGGCTAAGTCAACAGGGCATGAGCCTAGTTAGTATATATAAGTAAAGTAAGGCGGACAAGTCCTATTTTCAGAAGAGGTCTTTAAATTATTCACAATCCTCAGCTAGTGCACCAGCTTCAAGTAATAGGTATGATCAGAAGTCTTAGGGCTATCAGAATTCTAGAGCTCAGGGTTTTCAATCAAAAGCTAGTATGATGTAATGGTTGAGGTGGAAACTACCATGTGGCCAGTGTGGCAAACTCCATCTAGGTGAGTGTCGTGAAGGTACAAATGCTTGCTATAAGTACGGACAGACTGGTCAGTTCTAGAATGAGTGCCCAATGAGAAGGTATGGCACTGAATATAATAAAGCTTTGTCTTCAGCAACACCACCAGTTAGTGGTAGTCAGATTGGTACCATTACTAATATGGGTAGGGGTACAAACCATTTGTATGTAATGGGAAATCAATAGGATCAGGAAGGTGCACTAGATGTTGTCACGGGTATGCTTCAAGTCTTTTTCTATGATGTGAATACTTTTCTTGACCCAGGTGCAACGTTATCATTTTTAACTCCATATATGGCTAGTTAGTTTGAGAACTTTCTGAATCTCTTCTTGAGCCCTTCAGTGTTTCTTCTCTAGTATACGAGTCCATTCTATTTGAAAATGTATATATTGATTATACGGTGTCTATATATCATAGAGATATATTGATAGACCTAGTTGAGTTAGAGATTATTGACTTTGATGTGATTCTTGGCATAGACTAGCTTCAGCCTGTTTTGCCTCTACTAGTTGTAGAACCCGGACAATCAAATTCTAATTTTTGAATAAGCTTATTTTAGAGTGGAAGAGTAGTTTACAGTGCCCAAAGGTAAGTTTATTCCCTACCTTAGGGCTAGAAAACTAATTTCTAAAGGATGTATCTATAGCCTCGTGCGAGTTAAGGCTGATGATGTAGGGTCTCTACCTCTTGAGTCAGTTCCAGTTATCAATGAGTTCCCCAATATCTTCCCTAATGATTTTCCTGGAGTCCCTCCTAATAGAGAGATCAACTTTTGCATTAATGTTCTACCCGATACCCAACCTATCTCTTTTCTGCCATATAGTGGCTCCTACTGAGTTGAAAGAACTGAAAGATCAATTTAAGAATCTATTGGACAAAGTATTTATTAGGCCAAGTGTCTCTCCACAAGGTGTTACTGTCCTATTTGTGTACAAGAAAGATGGTTCCCAAAGAAAATGTATAGAATATCACCAGTAGAATAAGGCGACCATTAAGAACAAATATCCCCTTTTAAGGATTGAAGACTTATTTGAACAATTGTAGGGTGCCACTATTTTCTCGAGGATAGAACCAGATCAGGCTATCAGCAGTTGAAAGAGAGAGAATATGATATATCGGAGATGACTTTTTAGACCTAGTATGGTCAGTTTGAGTTTCTGGTAATGTCCTTTGGATTGACCAATGCTCCTGATGCTTTCATAGACTTGTTGAATAGAGTATTTAGACAATACCTTGATATGTTTATGATACTCTTCATCAACGATATTTTGGTGTACTCTGGAGATGAGGAAGAGCATGTTGATCACCTTCGGATTGTTCTTCAAACCCTCAAGGATAAGGAGTTATATGCCAAATTTTTAAATGTGAGTGTTTGCTTAAATTGATATTATTTTTGGGTCATGTTGTCTCGGTTGATGGTATTCGAGTAGATATGCAAATGGTTAATGTAGTTAAGAATTGGCCTAAACCCATCTCTCCAACTAGCATAAGAAGTTTTCTGGGTTTGGTTGTTTACTACTATTAATTTATTAAGGGATTCACTTCTATATTCTCGCCATTAACAAAGCTAACTCAAAACAAAGTTAAGTTTCAGTGGTCCCATGAGTGTGGGAAAAGTTTTCAAGAGTTGAAACCAGATTAATGACTCTACAAGTGTTGACTCTAAGGACTGATAATTTTGCGATCTATTTTTATGCTTCTAGAGTGGGATTGGGATGCGCTCTGATGTAGATAGGTAAGACCATTGCCTATGCTTCCAGACAACTTAAGAAGCATGAGAGGAACTATCTAACTTGCAATTTAGAATTAACTATGGTGTTGTTTGCACTCAAGATTTAGTGCCATTACTTATATGGATCACATGTTGATGTATTCACAGACCATAAGATCCTGTAATATGTGTTCATCCAGAAAAAGCTTATTTTAAGGAAGAGGAAATAGCCTAAATTGCTCGAGGACTACGACATGAGCATCCTCTACCATCCAAGTAAAGTTAATGTTGTTGTTTATGCTCTTAGTAGGTTGCCTATGGGAAGCACTGCTCATATGGAAAAAAAAGAAAGAGTTGGCTAAAGAGCTGCTCAGACTAGCACAACTAGGAGTTTAACTAGATGAATATGGTGAAGGTGGAATATATATGCATAATGAGTCTACATCATCTCTTGTGATAAAGGTAAAGGAGAAGTAAGAACAAGATCCCATCTTACTCCAATTAAAGGAAGGTGTACATAAGCCAAAGGTAATGGCATTATTCAAAGGGGGAGAGAGGTGTTGAGATACCAAAGTAGATTGTGTGTTCTAGATGTTGATGGCATTCGAGAAAGGATCATGTCAAAACCCCATAACTCTAGATATTCTATCCATCCAGGGTCACCTAAAATGTACCATAACTTGAGAGAGGTTTGTTGGTGGAGTGGGATGAAGAGAGACATGCAGACTTTGTTTCTAAGTGCCCAAATTGCCAACAAGTAAAAGTTGATCACCAAAAGCCATGAAGATAGCCTAGAATTTTGAAATTCTAGAATGTAAGAAAGAGATAATCAATATGTATTTTATCGTAGGTTTATCAAGGTCTCACAAATAGCATGATTCGATCTAGGTGATTATCGATAGGATAACTAAATCAGCTCATTTCTTTACTATAAAGACTACTAATATGGCAGAGGACTATGCCTAACTGTGTATTAAAAAAATTATCAGATTGCATAGAGTTCGTTTCTTAATCATATTAGATAGAGAAGTCCAATTCACTACTCAATTCTAGAAGTCTATTTAGAAAGCCCTATGTTCAAAGGTGAACCTTAGCACTGTCTTCCACCCTAAGATCGATACCCAGATAGAATGGATGATACAGACCTTATAGGATATGTTGAGCATCAACATCATTGGGATGACCACTTGCCTTTGATTGAGTTTTGCTAGAATAACAGCTTTTATTTGAGCAGCCAATTTGAGTGTCGACCACACCAAGGATACCCTCTTAGGGCATTACATAGTTGCATTAGTATGCATATATCTTATACTTAGATTATTGCATTATTGCATTGGTATACACACATCTTACTATATCTGCACTATTTTTGATATTATCATATATTGAGACATTTTATTAATGTGATGCCTTGACAATTTAGTATGGGCCCTATAATGCCTCGAGACACTTTTGTTTAGGGCTTGTGATGCCTTGAGATATTTGATTACATAGCTTATGCTGCCCCTAGGTTCTATCTAGTAGTTTCGACTCGATAGTTGTGTAGATCAGCCATGCAACTACCATGATTCCACATCATATATGACCTATGACACCATTGTATTTATGCATTGCATCATTGATTGAATTTACTATTTTTACCTGCTTTTATCCATGTTTATCTTGTATACTCACTTTTTAATGTAGGTGGTAGAGACTCTTGGTTATTACATACTTGTTTGATTTCTCTTACCTAGTCAATTAAACCTACTAGATACATTTTGGTGTACTCACCTCTACTTTGCTTCCTCCCTACAGATCAAGCACAAGGACCCGTATATGTCAGTATATTCACTCTAGCAGAGCTTTCTCTTATTATCCAGATCATAGCGGTGAGGCTCAAACTTTAAGTCTTCATTGATTGTTGAGACTTCTTTTATTGTTTCTTTTCAGAGTTTGTATCAAATATTATCAGCTTTGTATTCTATTTCAGACAATTGTATTTACTCTATCATACCACTTTAGATGCTCTTGTACTCAGGACTACAAGTTTTGGGATTTTGTATGTTATGATGTGATTGTTCTTGCTTTACTTTATTTTCTTTAGTTGTAATCCAATTTTGTGTCATGAAAAGTTTATTATCAAAGCTCTAGGTTCGTTGGTTCATAAGTCAAGAGTAGGTTGTCTAGTGGAGTCTCACAAATCGGTATGTAGATGTCCATACCCATCTCCAGGAGGCTAGGGCACTTGTTAGGAAAAGCTTCCATCTCTTGCATCTGTTTATGTGTTTCTCTATATCACCTATTTTGAAAGTATCTAATCGACTCTTTTTGCATGGATGCTAGTTACTAGATCCCATCAATTAGTGTTAGAACCTAAGTCAGCTGATTAGATTCCCAGTTGAGGTTGAGACAGGGTTCATGATAGGTCTAGGGGCTAAGGGCGTGCTACAGGAGTAGCTCCGCTTAGAGGATAGAATAGATATGCTTTTTCGAGGCCTACTTATGAGTAAGTAGGGCCTACAGATCCTATTCCACCACCTTCGGTCGTGAATGTACACACTCAGTTTAGGAGTTACTCTTGAGTTTATTGACTAGATTTGAGGGAGCACCTCCCGCCTCAGTTACTATTGAGGTACCAGTTTCTACAGCAATTATTAGTCCGTCTATAGCTCTATCTAAGCAAAACTTGATTCATGTGGGTCCTTCTTTAGCCCTAGTGGATCCTTCTATGACTGCTATGATTCTGTCACAAATATCTCAATTTTAGAGTTTGGATATTGCTCCATCTATTGCACGATCCTTATTTATAGGTATGTCCATCTTCTACCAACCCATCTATGTCTACAGCCGAGCAGAAGAGTTTTCAGCGGTTTATGCACTTAGCTCCCCTGAGATTTAATGGCACCCCTGGTGACATAGCCTATGATTTCTTATTAGAGTGTTTGGACCAACTATGTAATTTGGCCATTATGGAGTCTCATGGAGTTGTTTGTACCTCTTACCAATTCATTGGCCTCGCTAAGGAGTGGTAGATGTCAGTTTTGGCTTGTTGACCTGTTGGATCTCCAACTATTACATAGGAGAAGTTTACAGGGTATTTGTTGAGAGATTCATGCCATAAAGCCTTTATAATAGCTGTAAGGATGAGTTTAATATGCTTTAGTAAGGTTTTGTGTTCATATCTGATTACGTGGCCAGATTTCATACATTGTCTAGGTATGCCTTGTCCAGCATCCCTACTGAGTTTGAGATGATTCAACGAATTACAAAGGGATTGGAAGAGTATCTTGAGGAGGCTATAATTTACTTGGTTTTGGCTGGATGTATATTTTGAGTATAGTGGATCATACTTGTATGATAGATCGTATTTGGCATTGAAATGACCCCAAAAAAGTGCCCAAAAACGTGTCTCAGAATGCTCGAAATTTTAAATTCCCTATATCTCAAAATCCATTTGAAATTACAAAAATTTGATTTTATATTCTTGTTCAGTGGGTCTGAATTAGGTGAAAAGGGGGTCTAACCCCGATTCAAGAGCGAAAGATTAGCAATTATGAAATTCCAAGAACGCAAATTCTAGTGGGGTTTCCTCGCAATGCGCCCTAGTTCATTTTGGGGACTATTTTTTTTAGTTCAATCCAAGACTACAAGTCTTGGACCTAAGTGTTTCTAAATGCGTTTTTACCTATAATTAGCCAAATTTTACCCTCATATCATCCTAAATATTTCTCAATATTCACTCAAACACTTAATCATATTTTCACTCCCCAAACTCAAATCCCAAGCCCTCATCCCTAGCTAAGATTCTCCTTCAAGGTTCTTCTTCAAGTTTCAAGTCTCCATCTCCAATCTTCACAAAGTTCATCTCTAAGCTAAGATATGTGGGTTTCTTTCATGGGTTCCTTTAACCCATGATACCCAAGCCTCTTTTTACTCAAATTTCATGATTTAAAGTTTATTTACAAATGGGCCTTGATTATTATGATATTCATTGCACACTATGTAAAATCTATGTAAAGTTGTAATTGTTTTGCTATGTTTTAAGCTATAAATCTTTAATCTATTGTAAGATTTGAGAAGGGGTTTTGATGTATATTGCTTGAGGGTATTGCAAGGTGTTGATTGATGGTTTTACAATGGATTTTCTTGCATGATTTCATCTCTATATTTCATAATTTTATACTAGCATTACACACCATCAAAGTGTTTGATAAAATGTCTGGATGTGGTTTCTTAAGGAGTTGAAGGTCCAAGCATGAGATATGATATGAATGACTATATGATAATGAAATGAGCTTATGTATATGATATACTCTATATTAAGTGTTGCATTAGACCATACCTGATCTGGGGGGATAAGAGCTCGGGTAACCATGTTGGGGGTTTGTACTTATCAACCATGTAAGGGGTTGTACTTCACCACTGTGTTGATAAGGTATGATTATCATCAACCATGTGAGGGGTTTATACCATACAACACCAAGGGGTTTGTACCTTGAATAGCTAGTTTGGTCTTTTTTACACATATGATATCCTATATAAGCATGAGTTACTTATGCTAGCATTGATCAAACATGTCATATTGTTATATTATGCCTATTGCTTAATACTATGCATTTTTATTATGATTCCTATTTATTGTGGTATTATATCCTACATACTTCGTACATTCAAATGTATCTTTTGCCTACTAGATATCACTATGTAGGAATTAGAGCCCAAGTTGATCATTACCCTCCACGTGGGTAGTTCGGTGCTACTCAAGCGAGTTGGTGAGTCCTCCACTATGGGGACCTTAGTCTACTCTATTAGTTGTTATGTATTAAGACACTCTTCTTTATGTTCTATTTGACTATGAGGGTGAGCTCGATTGCTTTGTCTTGGCTCTCACTCTTATCTATGTAGTAGAGATGGTTATTAGATATGTTATGTATCTATGAGATAGTTGACTCTTGTCTCTTGACTATGGTGTTGTGCAAGCTATTTCCCTTAAACATTTTGCCCCTATTCTTGCTCTTTAATGTTTTTATATGCTTTCGCAACCAATGATGTGTAATGACAAGTTAAGAGGCTTGTTTGGAATTCCTTCGAGTTCCCTATTAACCATTTTACGTCTAGGCCTAGGATTAGGTTATAACAGGCATGAAAGACAAGGTTGCCGAAAGAGGTTCTGCCAATATGGCCAGTTTAGTAGACACCCATCGTGTGACAAGGTGTTTTAGAAATAAGGCCATCAGGGTCAGGCTGTCCATGCAGCCATCCCAACTTTTGACAGTATTGATAGGCCCCGATAATTCATTCGGTGCACCGAGGCATAGTGGATTTTTAGGGCAGCCATCTCAAAGGCAGAAGACTAGCTTGTTATCATTATGATGAGATTAGGCACTTGGTCGTCACTATCCTCACTATGCACCTCCTACTTAGGCTTTAGGTTCTTAGCCAGCTTGTTCAGCTCTAGCACCAGCTCCCAGGGACACACCCTAGGCTATGAGGGGTGGTACCAGACGGGGTCATAATAAAGTGAGAGGTGATGCTCGTAGAGGCCAAAAGACTAATGGTGGGCATGGAGTTTGTTATGTTGTCCTAGACAAAGCCAATGCAGTGGCCTCTGATGCAATCATCACTGATATGTTTCTAGTGTGCCACCATTCAGCTTTAATTTTATTTGATCCAAGCTCTACTTATTCCTATGTGTAAGCCTATTTTGCTTCTGATATTGATATTATATGTTAGCTGTTTGCCAAGCCTATTTATGTTTCCACCTTAGTAGGTGAATCATTAGTGGTGAATCGGGTATATTGGGGTTGTAATGTGACTTTCATGGAGAGAGATATTGTGGGTAACTTGATATTGTCAGATAGGGTTGACTTTGATATGATATTGGGCATGGATTGGTTGTCACCTTATCATGTTACTCTTGATTGCCATGCGAAGACTGTGACGTTATCTTGCCCTGACTTGTTGATATGCTGCCAAAAGATAGCACTTTTGATGGTCAAAACTTGGAATCTTATATGTTCTAAAAGCAACATTATTAGGTTTGATGTGTTTTTATATTTATTTTGCAGATTACAGGATACGATATGATTTTGGCCAAAGTTCTGCAGAATTGAAGTTTTTGAGCATTTATGGACTACTCTATAGGCCATGGTTCAATCCATGAGCCATGAAGCAATTTTGTGAATTAGATCTAGTAAAGAGCCAAGTTTCAGCTATTATATCCACGAACTGTTAGACAAGTCATAAACTTTTTCATGAGTCATGGATATTGTTGTGCCTGTATGATTAGATTTTGAAGAGTTTCATAAAGTTGTTAGATGAAACATTCCACGGGCCATAAGTCAGAAGACGGCCCATAAGAAGGTCTCATGAAATTGAAGTCTATTTTTGGAAGTTGCAGAGTACGAATCTCAGGTATGAGCCATGGTTCCTTATACGGCCCAAAACCCCATCTGTAGAAGCTATTGAATCCAGTTTTCCTATTTCATTTTGGATTTATATTTTACTTATTATAAATAGTTTTTTTAATATCTTTTTAGTAGAGAGACGCGTGAGAGAGGATAGAAACACTTTGCAAACTTCATATTTTGTGACTTTTACAGTTAAGTATTACATTGTGATTTCTTTTGGAGAACTTTGATTTCTTGTTCTTTAATTTATCATTATAAGTGTCTAATTATGCTATTCTATAACATGATTCTTTTATCTACAATAATTATGTATAGTTAAAACTAAGGTTGTGGGAACCATAAAGAACTAATAAGGTAAAATCGGATAATCTATAATTCTTGAAAAGTGTGCATGTATGTATTAATTAATTCTCTAGGTTATGAATTCTTTTTAATGGTGGTCAACGTTAGAACCCACCTAATTCTTACTAAATGGAACAAAGTAATAATGAATAGGAAAAGAGATTAATTAACAATATTCAATATGATCCCTCTCGTCTAATCAACCTAACTAGATCAAGGGACAGTTGTACTGGAGCAAAAGGTAAGAGTTAGTAATTTCATGAATCAAATCACGTAGTAAAATTTATCCCTCCCTAGATTAAACTATTTGATAAACTTAATTTACCAGTTCTACAGGCTACACACTAGAAATGATTGCATTAATATGCACATATCATATACTTGGCTGATTGCATTGGTATGTATGCAACTTATTGCATTCGTGCCATTTGTCATATTATGATATATTGAGACTTTTCATTATATGACCTTGGCGCCTTGAGACACTTTAGTATGGAGCCTGCAACGCCTTGAGATATTTCTATTTATGGTCTAGGATGCCTTGAGATATTTGAGTACGTAGCCTACGCCACCCCTGGGTTTTGTATGGTAGCTTTAGCTCTATAGATGTGTACATTGGACATATGACTATCATGATTCCATCTTATATATGGCCTGCAATGCCATTGTATTCATGCATAACATCATTGATTGAATTTACTATCTTTACCTACTTTTATCCATGTTTATATTGCATACTAACTTTTGAATGCAGGTGGTAGAGACTCTTAGTTACTATATACTTGTTCAATTTCTCTTACCCAGTCGGTTGAACCTGCTGGGTTCATTTTGGTGTACTCACCCCTACTTTGCTTCCCCCCTGGAGATCAAGCACAGGGACCCATATAGGGTAGTTGATTCGGTCTAGTAGAGCTTTCTCCAGTTATCCAGACCTTATTGGTGAGGCTTGTAGTTCGAGTCATCGTGGATCATTGAGACTTCTTTTATTGTTTCTTTTCAGACTTTGTATCAGATATTATCATCTTTGAATTCCATTTGAGACAATTGTATTTACTCTATTGTACCACTTTTAGATGTTCTTATATTCATGACTCCAAGTTGTGCGATTTCGTATGTTATGATGTGATTGTTCTATTTTACTTTATTTTTTAGTTGTCATCCGGCTTTGGATTATGACAGAAAAAGGAAACATTGGAAAAAAGTGTAGGTGGAATTTTTGATCAAGTTTTTTGAAGAGACTTTTTTTTGAAAATCTCCTTATCTAGTAGTGTGCACGATAGGTCCGCGTCGTGGATTTGCCCCAGGTTAGTTCAAATTATACCCAGTTTAACCTCAGACAAAATTGTATTGTGAGATACTCAATTCACGTTGCAGAACTAGGTAAACTTTTCCATTCAATTTCAATTTTAAGTTGGGACCTTTTGGCACTTTCCCAACTTATGTTTTTTGGACTTATTCCTATTCGATTAACTACCCTTAACCCTCCAAATTCTCTTATTCTGACTGAATTCTCAATTTACAAAGCCTTCTCTCAAGAAGATCCTCCAAAGATTTTCTTCTTCTTCAAGTAAAGCTCCATGGAAGACCAAGTCAATTCCTTCAAGCTCCAAGACAATTTCTCCAAATTTTGTTCCAACTTCTTATCCAAGATATGTAGTTAGTCATTCATGGGTTGCTTTCACTCATAGAGCCTAAACAAATCTCTTTTTTATTAATTTCAAATATGTATTATTATGGATTTTTCTAATTTCGACTCAATTTCATAAATTTTGATTTATATTATGATTGTTGATCTATTTCAGTATGAATTGATTTAAACTGCATGAAATTGATAATTTTTCACACGAATTTTCACAATTCTATCTAGGGTTCATGATTCTCATCATGGATCTTGTTCAATTCTCTTCTAATTGTATAAATTAAGTTTCAATCAATATTTATTTACTCAATTATGCATGAATTTCTCTTAATGTGATGATTGTTGATAATTTACAAAAATTTTCTCTATAACACTACCTAAGAATTATAAATGTCACAATGCATTATTTCAATTGTGATTCCAATTGATGACATTCTTTGTAATTATGGATGCTTTTATTCAACTAAATGTTTTTCAAGTTGATTTGAAATTGAACCCACAATATTGCACTAGTCTACTATGAACTATGATCATGAATGACAAAGGACTTCACCCAATTTTCATGAAAATGCTTTAATATGATTTATAGAAGTGCTAAATGAATGAATGAATGAATGTTGATAAAAGGTTTTTCTCATCTAATCATGAATTCTAGATGACATAAGAGCAATTCTCACATTAATGAATCACCAAGATTTAATAATCTATTTGAGTAATGATGATTTTAATGGCTCAAGTTTGTTGTATATCATTGATTTATGATTTTAATACTCTATTTGGATTTGACTTAGCACCAAGCAAGCTTGAGGTGGGGTTCTATATGGAAGACATTAAAGTTATCTCCCCAAGAAAATTATAGTAGCAACCTCTTGTCTAAAAGTATGTGCCACCAAAGGTTGACTTATAGGCCTAACTAGTGGATCCATATATATATATCATGATATTAATTGGTTGTACCATTACAAAGTGAACCTTGGGAAAGTATCCTATCCCTTCTCAATATGATGGTTACATCAGATTCCATGTTGTAGCCGACGTGGTCTTATTGTAGCACAAAATGACTAAGGTTTGATTTTTAAGCTTTACCTTAACTTAATGCTTTGACCACATAATTTTAAATTGTTCCATGTCTCATGCTTTACTTATGCCTATAATATTATGGTCTTACATTTTATGACTCATGCACTATGCACTTATGCTATATACAAATATCATGCATTGCCTTGTCATGACCCAAGCCTAGGGCCTAGGCGTGATCGGTGAATGGGAACCCAAAGAGACCAACAACAAGTCTCTTAGCATATTATAAACACATCTTTGGTCGAGGAAACAAGATAAAACAACAAGAGAAACATAAACAAGGGAAATTGGAACTAAGGGAGAGAGAGAGTTTAATACTTAGATGACATAGATGAGTCAAAGCTCAAGCATAATACATAAATTGTCCAACAACACCTCTAACATAGATATTAGCAGGGGCCAAGATAAGTAATTAGGCTCACCCTCATATTTAATACATACATAAAAGAAAGATAGTCTTCGTACATAGCATGAGATCATAGACATTGTCCCCAGAATAGAGAACTCACCAACAAGCTTGAGAGAAATTGTACTAGTCACATGTGGGAAGATGCTCAAGTGGAGCTCCAGTTCCTATACGGTAATATCATGTAGGCATAGAGTATGCGTTAGTACGATTGAATGTACTAAGTATATAGGATGCAATATAACAAAAGATAGGCACATGGCAAAATGCAATATCATAAGCAAGAGATACCATATTAGCAATATGACATGAATAAATGATACTTGAAGTAAAACATGCTTATACAGAACATATTACATGTGAACAAGTTGACCATCATTACATAACCAAGGCTTACTACCTCCCTGGTAAGGCAATTGAAGTATTTACCCCCCAATGTGGTAGCACTATCCTACCACCCCCTGCTAGGTTAATGAGGTATATAACCCTCAATATGGTAACATGGGCCTACCACCCCGAGTTAGGTAAATGAGGTAAATACCCCTCAATATGGTAGTTTGGGCCTACTACCCCCCGAACTAGGCAATTGGTCAACTTTAATCACAATAGATACTTTCAGAAAATCATCATATACATATCTTCATTTGCTCATCATATAGTCACTCAAGTCATAGGTAATGCAATGGATCATCAATAGTTCCAGAATCTAAAACCGGATATTTTATCAAACACTTGGTGGGTGTATAATAATAGTGTAACATCATGCAATTCAAGAGCGAAATCATGTAAGAAAATACAATTTAAAACCATCCACTAACACTTGGTAATACCCTTATACAATATACATTAAAACCCTTTATCAAATCAAACAATAGACAATAGATTCATAGCTCAAAATATATTTAAACAGTCATAAGTTTATGAAACCCTAACATAGTTACTTCATAGCCAAATATATAATAAGGAAGGCCCACAAGTAAATCAACTTAGAATCATGTATTTTAGGTAAAAGAAAAAAAAGAAAGCTTTGTCACCATGGGTGAAAGGACCCAATGGTTGGAACCTACTGAAACTACCCCCAAAAGTGCCCAAAATGTACCTCAAAATCCCCAGAATCTTAAATATCATATATCTCAAAATTCATGCGCGATATCAAAAATCCAACTTCATATTCTTGCTCAGGAGTCAAAATAAGGGGGAGATGGTCTAACCCCGATTTTTAGAGCAATCGAATCATAATTTTAAATTCTAAAATTCTAATTTCCAGAATCGATCTGCAACTATACCGTGACATGTAGTTGTCGCTGACATGTGTAAACTTGGTCTCTGCATTACGAACCTATGTAAATTCTTCGCAGTTATTTTTCTTGCAGTCCAAGACTTTTGAGTCTTGGGCCTAAGTGTTCCCAAATGTGTTTTAACCTACAATTAGCCATATTTCACCTTTATATCATCTTAAACATTTCCTAATACTTACTCAAACACTTACTTTTATATTTCTCTCAAAATTCAAGTCTCAAACCCTTATCCAGATCTTAAGATCTTCAAGCTTCAAGTCTCTATCTCTAATCTTCTTCAAGGTTTCTCCAAAAGCTAAGGTATGTGGGTTTCTTTCATGGGTTCCTTTCACCCATGATACCCAAGCCTCCGTTTAATCAAATTGCATTATTTAAAGTTGATTTAAGAATGGTTATTGCATATTATGAAATTTACTGCATACTATGATAAAGTTATGTGAAATTGTGATTGTTTTGCTAAGTTCTGAGCGATAAATCTTGGATCTATTGTAAGATTTGAAGAGAGGTTTTAATATATATTGCTTGAAAGTGTTGAAAGGTGTTGATTAATGCTTTTATATGGGATTCACTAGCATGATTTTACTCTTGAATTGGATGGCTTTACACTAGCACTTCACACCGTCTAAGTGTTTAATAGAATGTCCGGCTAGGTTTTCTTGAGGAATTGAAGGTCCAATGCATGTCTTATGAGTTGAATGATGTTATGATGATTATATGATGATGAAACGATGATGAATTGATGTATGTATTTGATTACCAAATGATAATAAAAAGGAATGTATATATGTGTGTATTTAATCATGTAAAGCACCTATGGTATTGCAATTGAATTGTTGTTGGGCTCTCATGTTGTAATGTTCTTGGGAATTGTTGATGAGTTATGGGATTCTTATACTAAGATCTATGTTCTTGTGTATTATTAAACCTACTAGAAAGGGTTATGAATTATGCTATGTATTTTACCCCCTAGTACAAGGCAAATTCCTACATGTAGGGTTATGTACTATGTTGTACACTTTACCCTCATATACAAAGTTATGCTATTCACTTACTCATGTATATATGTAGGGGTTATGAATTATGTATACTCCTTACCTTCGTGTATGATTTGGTGTTATGTTATCTAGTCATTTGAGGTTATGTCATGAACTCATATTCACATGTAGGGGTTATGAACTATGTTGTACTCCTTACCCTTATGTATGATTTGAGGTTATGAAATACACTCATATGAAGGGGTTATGAACTATTTGGAATGCCTTACCCTCATATGCACACATGTAGGGGTTATGACTTATGCTACCTTTTACCCTCATGTGCTATTCGTTATCTTATATACCACCCATTACCTACTAGAAGGGGTTATGACTCATGCTAAATCCCTCACTCTCTGGTACAAGGTATTTAGATGATCTAATCATGTTATTTTATTGGGTCAAGCAAGCTAGGTAAGAATGATTATTTTCAAGCATATTTTACTACAAGCATTGTTCATGCATGTCATGTTGCTAATACACTATCTCTTGTTGTGATTATGCACTCTGCTTATATTGCCTATCTCTTGTTGCATTGTATCCCACATACTTAGTATATTCAAACGTACAAATGTATACTCTATTCCTACATGATATCACCACATAGGAACCGAAGCCCCGCTTGAGCATCTCCACTCACGTGGCTAGTATGATTTCACTTAAGCTTGTTGGTGAGTCCTCCATTCTGGGAACTTTGGTCTATGTTTCTTATGCTATGTATTGATACTTTCTTCTTTACTATTAATTTGACTATGAGGGTGAGCCTAGTTACTTTGTCTTGGCCCCCGCTAAGTATCTATGTTTAGAGGTGTTATTGGACAAGTTGGGTATTATGCTTGAGCTTTGACTCATCTATGATATTTAAGTATTACACTCTCTTTTCTCTTTACCTAAGTCCAAGTTTCCCTTGTTTATGCTTCTTAAGTTGTTTATCTTGCTTATGCGACTAAGGATATGTGTATAATATGCTAAGAGGCTTGTTTGGGGTTCCTTCGAGCTCCCTATTCATCGGTCACGTCTAGGCCCTAGGCTTAGGTCATCACACTCGGTTACCTTAGCTTTGGAGAATTTCTTGATTAATATTTGAATGGACACTTGAATTTTGGATGAATTCCTTAAGATCCAAAAGAGATTTGGACACTTGAATTTTGAGAGAAATATTAGTCCAAGGGTTTGAGAGAGTATTAGGGAATGTCTTGGATGATATGAGGGTGAAATATGGCTAATTATAGGTATTTTCATGCATGTGAAGACTTAGACCTAAGAACAAAAAGCCTTGGACCAGAATACAAAACTTGGACAAAATTACACAATGACGTGCTAGCCACGTCGCGATAGGTGCGCGCAAACTATTTTTCGTCACTTTGAAATTTTAGATTTTGCTACGGTTGCTCTAAAATTGGGGTTAGACCTATTTTTCGCTCAATGTTTCCCCATAAACATGAATATGAAGATGGTTTTCAAAATCGTGCACAGATTTTGAGATATATGAAAATTATGATTCCTGGCACTTCCAAGGCACATTTTTAGGCAATTTTTGGGGTCGTTTAAACATCTTCCCCTTGGGAACATTTGTCCCTGGATGTCAAAGAAACATACATAAGAAGAGTAATTATGAAGAGATCAGCCCCAACAAGAATATAACAATGCACTTGACACCATTTTCAAAACCTCAACACAAGTGTAAAAAATCATCATAAACTCGCCAACACAAACATGGATGCATGCAATGACACAGGGGTTGAAACATAAGACTTGGAATCAAAATATAGACTTGACGTGTTATCGGAAGCTTAAATATAATTAAAGAGATATGGATGTTGCTTCTACATGCCTACTTCGGCTTCCTAAGAGACTTTTTCGACTTGACGATTCTTCCAAAGGGACTTGAAGAACACCACATCCTTATTAATCAACTTTTCCACCCTTCCATCTAATTCCTCCAACGGGACCTCCTCCTAAGTCAACTTATCCTCCACAACACCCACAACACAACCTCAAAAGGTTCTATAGCACTAGATTCACCAATACATCTCGTTAACGTAGAAGCATGAATAACCACTCAAACCACACCCACATCCATAGGAAATTCCTACTCGCATGCACCTTACCAACCCTCCTCAGTACTCTATAGGAACCTACAAACCATAATCTCAATTCCCTTCCTTGCTAAACCGCACCACACCCTACATGGGTGGAACTTCCAAGTGATCTCAATCACTAACACAAGCACATATAGCCTAACCTTAGTATTCTAATGACAAAATCTCCCCCTTGGGAGAAAACCTCCACTTAACCACCTTACACCAAAGTGTTCATTCCTAACAAGGCGGGGTCAATATCTTGCTTTATGCACACATCTTCAACCTAGAAGATCTAAAATCATTAGCCACCACTACACAACCATAGCTAACCTCTTCCAACTTAACTCCTAATCTTGCCAACTGATGAACCTCTCTAGCCACCTCCTTGACAACATCACCTACATGAGCTAAGCTACCTATAGACACCCTGCTCAAAGCATCGGCCACAACATTATCCTCATTGGAATGATTATGCACACTCACATCATAATCCTTAAGAAGTTCTAACTACCTTCTTTCCCTCAAGTTAAGATCCTTTGAATGAACAGATTTTGGAGACTCTTATGATTGGTAAATACCTCAATATGCATCTCATACAAATAATAATGCCAAATGTTAAAACAAATACTATGATGGGCAATTCAAGGTCATTGATAGGATAGTCCTTCTCATGCATCTTAAATTGTCTAAAAGCATTAGCTACCACCTTACTACTCCGCATCAAAATACAAACCTAGCCTTCCCTTGGGTCAACTTAGTCATGAGAGATGCAATAGAAGAGAGCCCATTCACAAACCTCAAGTAGGAACCCGCTAAGCCCAAGAACTTCTAATGTCTGACAGAGTCAAAGGTCTAGGCCAATTTCTAACTACCTCCATCTTCTTAGGATTCACCTTGATACCATCCCCCGAACACACATGACTTAGGAAGGTAACCTCTTGCAACCAAACTCACATTCATCTTATTTAGAATACAACCTTTCTCCCTTAAACTTTGTAGCACTATCCTCAATTGACTCACATGCCCCTCCTCATTTCGAGAGACAAATACCTATCATCACCAAAACCACTATAAACGTAATAAGGTAAGGACTAAAGACCTTATTCATGAGAGTTATATATATAGTCGGTGTCACGACCCAAGCATAGGGCCTAGACATAACACAGCACAAGGAAAACTCGAAGGGACCCCAAGCAAGCCTCTTACCACATCATTGCACATCCTTGGTCGCAGAAGTAATAAAATACAAACATGATATGGTAAATAGTATAACTAGGACTAAGGAACATCTTTAATACCATAATCAAAAAGAGTCAAGAGAGAGGGAGAGAGTCAAAGCTGATAACATTAGACATAACAAGTCCAATAACACCTCTACTACATAGATAAAAGCGGGGCCAAGACAAGCAACTGGGCTCACCCTCATAGTCAACAATTATATAAAGAAATGAAGTCTTATATTATAACATAAGATGATAAGCAACGTCCCCAGAATGGAGGACTCACCAATAAGCTTGAGTAGAATCGTACTAGCCACGTGGATAAGGATGCTCAAGTAGAGTTCCAGTTCCTATATGGTGACATCATATAGGCATAGAGTATGTGTTACTATGTTTGAATGTACTAAGTGTGTAGGATACAATGCAACAAGTGATAAACACCAAAGTCATAATGCACAACACAGGCAACGGATAAACATATAGCAATATGGCATGTATGAATGAAGCTTTAATTAAACTCATTGTCATACCCTAAAGTCCCGTAGGGCAGACCAACACACATTACCGATAAGGCTCGGGAGAACCAACCTGTAACTATATGCATTATGTATAAATTATAAGGGATTTATACATTTGACATGCCTTTAAGCAGATAAACAGTGATAACGAGCCAAAAGGAAATGCATATGACTAGGCCGCTGGGCCACGCTGTCTAAAGTGCGAGACATGACTTCACTGTGCTTTACATAGTCTACAAAGCCTCTAAATAAAGAAAAACATCTAACAAGGGTCGGGACAGGCCCTACCTCAATAAACTGTGCAATAAAAACATGTAAGCTCTAGGCATGTACAAATCCCCGAAGCAACCTAGAGCTTGATGATAGCAGTTGAATATCCTGTACTCCTACTGGGGAGATCTACTAGCACTTGTACTTACAGCATAAAATGCAGGTCCCCCATAAGGGACGTTAGTACAGGATAATATACTGAGTATGTAAGGTAGGATATACTGCATATAAAGTAACAACTCAAATAAAACCATGCATCTGTGGAAGATCAGCGACCACCCTTATTTATGCTATGGAATCATGTACTTTATGTCGGTTATATCACTTTACCTTTACTGTAAAATCAAATAACCAACTGATAGTAGTAAACTGTATCGGGATCATCACTATACTAGGTCCTTTCTGAACCCCCTCAGGCTCTACCCGTAATACTATATTAGGATCGTCCCTATGATAGGTTCTTCTTGAACCCCCTCGGTATCCACCCATCAAAACTGTATACTTTATCTTTTAGTTACCTTTGAGATGATTCTTTTGGTAGCGATAACATTGGAGTTGTAGGACTGTATTTGTAACATGTGACATATGGATAATCACACAAGACAACATGACAATGAAAAGAGTACATTACGTAAATAATAAGATGTATATGAATTGGAACAACTTGTGAACTTTATTCCATAGCAAGAACTCATGTAACTTGGTATCTAAACATGTATGCAGTTTTGAAGGTGACTACGTATGGAATCATATGAATATGTACAAGAGTGGATACATGGTTAATAGTTGTGTCGGGGTTGGTGAATGCCTTTATGTACCAAGGAGAGAGTTATGTTTCATGCTAAGTGATACGAAATCAAGTAACCTTACATACCTCATCGTCGGACATTGTTACTACCTCGAGATAACCTTTCCTTCCAACAAATACTTATCTAAAACATAGTAAGTGATAATACTATAATTAATAGCCAATAGATACACCTTGGCATCCCAATCACATAAGAAAACAGTACATGTGCAGCAAGTGGGTGTTTATAAACCTGGGCGTATTGATTTAACCTTTTCGCCCCTAATCATATTTTCTAATACACATTAGCATGTAAACATCATGTACAGCCTATTTTGAGTCCATAACATCCTTACAACAGCCCACAAAGCACAATACATCACAATTCAACACAATCTAAAAACGAACAGCATAATGTTACCTTCCTTAGCTACATTTCGACGTTGACAACTCCAAACCTATTCTAAATTTAAACAAACTGTTCCAGCAACATTTACACATATAAACAGACCTAAAATAGTATTATAACATCACTTAAGAAGTCATGAAAGACGAGAGCTAATAGCTTTACACACAACAGCCGCAAGTTCCAATCAACATGACGCTTAAGATAACTCGATAAAATGCGCTTGTGAAATGAAACCAAAACCAGGGCAGAAACCTTAGGGTGATATTTTGTAACTCAAAAAAGGTTAATAACACCAAGTTATCTTCATAATATAACTTAAAAACCATAACTAAATCACCAAAACAAAAGGAAAAAGTGCAGCAACTTTCTGCACAGAATCTGTCCAATAGATTTCAGCAAGTGTAACTAGCATCTATTCCTTGTTTCTAATGATAAAACTATACTAAACACACAACTATAATTACTTAATTGTCTTCAAGGTTTATAGTCTCCTTAATAACCCTAAAGAAGTCATTTACTTATTTCACAAAGTTCAGAAAAGTTGAGAGAAAGAAGAGAGAGCAATCTGATCTTTGTGAGGTCAAGTGAGAAATGACTTGTGGAGCAGATTTGGAGCTCTTTATATAGGGATATTGTGCCGAATCTCTCTTGAATTCTTGAACATCCTATACCACACATAATCATGTTTCTTACCCACTAGCTTGGCCCTCAAATTTGGGCCTTTTTGGAGCACCAACTTGATGGACTTGGGCTGCCTACTTTGCCAACTTTTCTTACTTAGTTTTTAGGCCCAAAGTATCCGAGTTTATGATGTCTTTGGGCCTTCCTTACTATCATCCTTAGGCTGTAAACATAGTCCATATGTGATGTTAAATCATGTCTCAAAGTTACACCCGCAACACAAATTTTATTCACACTCAGACTTAGACAATTTCGACGCTGGGTCTCGTCTTCGTTTAGTTAGCAATTTAAGCTAAGCAAGTAGCTAACTCACCTTCTTGCTTCCTAAGTCCTACAAGCACATCAATTCTCTCACTTTATTTTAAGTCTGTAATCTCCTTGATTTGATACAAAATATGCATACACTTGACCCTCTTGAGCGCTAGACGCACATATAGCCCATTAATACGAGATTCAAGAACTTTTGAAAATTAGCGCTAGTTTGACCAAACCATGTCTTGCTTCATTTTCATTATACTAGTATTGTAAGGTGTGGGGTGTTACATCCTACCCCCTTAGGAATATTCGTCCTCGAATGTTAGCACAATCGGATAGCTTAACCAAGTCTAAACCTATACTTACACAAACTTTTGACAACATATTCAGTATTCAATCATATATACCTATTAGTGTGCCAATTCTGCACCTTGGATTTCCTCTTTAGCTTAAAATAAGTAAGGGTACTTTGATTTCATCACGTCCTCATCCTCCCATGTTATCTCTTTTGCTTGCTGCTTTCTCCAAAGTACTTTAACTGAAGCTATTTCTTTGTTCCTTAGCTTCTTAACTTGATGATCTAGAATAGCAATAGGCACTTCTTCATAGGTGACATCTTCTGTAACCTGTACATTCTCAATAGGAGTGATATGAAATGGGACACCTATACCAACCACCACTTCTACTGCCTTCCCTTTACCTTTGTTTTTCCTTGTTTCTAGCATACTTGCTGTACAAAATAATTTAGGGGTTAGACACAATCAACCTATTACACTTCTCTATATGGCACGACCTAAAGAATGAAAAGAAGTAACAACTCCTAAATGCCACGTAGCCTCCTGCTTATAAATGTGGTGCACAACACATTAATAAATAAGATTCTACATAGAGACGACTTTATAGACTCCCTAGGATAACCCGCTATGATACTACTTCTATCACGCCCTAAAGTCCCGTAGGGCGGACCGACACCCGTTGCCGATAAGGCTTGGGAGAACCAACCTATAACTATATGCGTTCTGTACAAATTATAAGGGATTTATACATTTGACATGCCTTTAAGCAGATAAACAGTGATAATGAGCCAAAATTAAATACATATGACTAGGCCGTTGGGGCCATGCTGTCTAATATGTGAGACATGACTTTACTATTCTTTACATAGTCTACAAAGCCTCTAAATAAAGAAAAACATCTAACGAGGGTTGGTACAGGCCCTGGCTCAACAAACTGTGCAATAAAAACATGTAAGCTCTAGACATATACAAAGCCCCGAAGCAACCTAGAGCTTGATGACAGAATCTAAATATCCTGTACTCCTACTGGGGAGATCTACTAGCACCTATACCTGTAGCATGAAATGCAGGTCCTCCGTAAGGACATCAGTAAGGGATAATGTACTAAGTAAGTAAGGCAGGATATACTGCATAAAAAGTAACAACTCAAATGAAACCATGCATCTGTGGACGATCAGGGACCACCCTTTGTTATGCTGTGGAATCATGTACTTTATGTCTGTTACATCACTTTACCTTTACTGTAAAATCTATACTGTAAAATCTGTGTACAGCTGTAATCAAATAACCAACTGATCAGTGGTAAACTGTATCGAGATCATCCCTATGCTAGTTTTTTTCTGAACCCCCTCGGGCTTTACCCGTAATACTGTATTGGGATCATCCCTATGCTAGGTTCTTCTTGAACCCCCTCGGGATCCACCCATCAAAACTGTATACTTTATCTTTTAGTTACCTTGGAGATGATTCTTTTGGTAGCGATAACATTGGAGCTGTTGGACTGTATATGTAACATGTGACCTGTGGATAATCACACAAGACAACATGACAATAAAAGAGTACATTACGTAAACAATAAGATGCATATGAATTGGAACAACTTGTGAACTTTATTCCATAGCAAGAACTCATGGTTTTCTAGGTGTTTACTGCTAGTGTAAAACCATACATTTCAAGAGTGGAATCATGCTAGAAAATTTAATGTAAAAGCATCAATAGATACTTGGTAGTACCCTCAAGCAATATACATCAAAACCCTTCATCAAATATCAAAATAAACCTTAAATACATAGCTCAAAATATGCTAAAACAGTCATAATTTCATGAAACCACAACATAATGTACAGTGGAATTCATAATAAGTAAGACCCATGAGTACATCAACTTTAAATCATGCAATTTTACGTAAAAGAAAGCTTAGGCATCATGGCTGAAAGAAACCCATGAGAGAAACCCACATACCTTGACTTTGGAGAATCCTTGAAGAAGATTGGAGATGGAAATTTGAAGATTGAATGAGAACCTTGAAATCCGGATGAGTTTTGAGACTTGAATTTAGGAGATGAAATATTGGCTAAGTGTTTGAGTGGGTATTTGGGAATGTCTTGAATGATATGAGGTGAAATAAGGCTAAGTATAGGATTTTTCACGCATGGGAACACTTAGGCCCAAGACCCAAAGGCCTTGGACCGAGATAGAAAACTTACCCCAAAATAAACTGAGGCGCGCCCTTGGCATGTCATGCCAGGGGCGCAAAAACCCAACTGGAAATTGATTTTTGAGAATTTTGATACGGTTGCTCTTAAATTAGGGTTAGACCTATTTCCCACTCAATTTGACCTCTTGAACAAGAATATGAAGTCCGATTATCAGTATCATGTACGAATTTTGAGATATATAGAAATTACGATCTTGGGCACTTTCGAGGCACATTTTTAGACACTTTTTGGGGTCTTTTCAATATCTCCCCCTTGGGAACATTCATCCCCGAATGTCAAAGAAACATATATGAGGGATGCAAACATGACAATTTTGGCCCACATAAGGATACAACAATGCAATTAAACATCACTTCAAAAATCTCCACATAAGTGTAAAAAAGTATCATGAACTTGTGAATTTAAACATGAATGTATGCAATGACATGAGGGTTGAAGGTAAGACTTGAGATCATATAAAGGACTTAGTTTAATACCTTAGTCTTGAGTGGAGTGGAAAATATAAGGGTATCACTTTTGCATATCCACTTCGGCCTCCCAAGTAGCACATTTGACTTGTTGGTTCCTCCAAAGGACTTGAACGGAAGCAACTTTCTTGTTCCTCAACCTCTTCACCTGCCTGTCAAAGATCTCTACTGCACCTCCTCATATGTCAAGTTGTATTCGACTACCCCCACAGCATCAATAGGCACAATACCATTAGGATCACCCACACACTTCCTCAACATAGACACATGAAAGATCGGATGAACCAATTTCATTTCTTTTGGCAAATCCAACTCGTAGGCCACCTTACCAATCCTTATCATCACCACATAAGGACCCACATATCTAGGGCTCAACTTACCCTTCTTACCAAAATGGACCACACCCATCATTGGTGACACCTTCAAATAAACCCAATCACTAACTTTGAATTCAAGATCCCTTCTCCTCACATCGACATAAGACTTTTCGCAACTTTGGACTGTTCTGAACCTTTCTCTAATCATTCTAACCTTCTCCATAGCATCCATAACCAGATCCGAATCCAATAAAGTCACCTCTCCAACCTCAAACCACCCAACTGGTGATCTACAATGTCTACCATATAGAGCTTTAAAAAGAGCCAAAGCGATGCTAGAATGATAGCTATTGTTGTATGTAAACTTAATCAATGGAAGGTGATCATCCCAACTACTATTAAACTCCAATACACAAGCCCTAAGCATATCATCAAGGGTTTGAATAGTTCTTTTCGCTTGGCAATCCATTTGAGGGTAGAAGGCCATACTAGCTTTACCTTGGTTCCAAGACCTTTTTGGAAAGACCTCCGAAAGTGTGAAGTGCATTGTGCACCATGATCTAATATGATGGATAAACGAACCTATGCAACCTCACCAAGTCACGAATGTACAACCTAGCATAATCTTCAACCCCATGTGTAGTCTTACAGGTAGGAAATAAGCTGATTTTGCCATCCTATCAACCACAACCCATATGGAATCAAAACCCTTTCTAGTATTGGGCAACCCAACCACAAAATGCATATTAATCTCTTCCCACTTCCAAGTAGGAATCTCTATGTCTTAGGTTAGGGCACATGGCCTTTGGTGTTTGGCTTTGACTTGTTGGTAATTATGGCAACCGAAAACAAATTTTGAAATATTCCTCTTCATGCCTCCCTAATATACCTCTCTTAAAACTCTATATATTTTTTAGACCCCGGGTGAATAGAGTAAGAAGAACCATGAGCCTTATCAAGAATCCTTTCCTTCAAGCTATCAACACAAGGCACACACAACCTACCTTGGTACCTAAGGGCACCATCTCCCCCCTTGGGAGAAAACCTCCGCCTTGCCATCTTTTACCAATGCCTTCAATTCTAACAAAGCGGGGTCAAGATCTTGCTTATATTTCACCTCCTCAACAAATGAATATGTAGAACCATCAACAACAACAACACCATTATCAACTACTTCCAACCTAACCCCCAACCTAGACAACTAATAGACCTCCCTAGCAACCTCCTTGTCACCATCATCAACATGAGCTAGACTACCCATAGACACCCTACTCAAAGAATCTGTCATAACATTAGCCTTACCCCGATGATAATGTACACTCATATCATAATCCTTAAAAAGTTGTAACCATCTGCTTTGCCTCAAGTTAAAATCTTTTTGAGTGAAGACATATTGGTGGCTCTTATAATCGGTGAACACATCAACATACACCCAATACAAATAATGATGCCATATCTTTAATGCAAATACCACGATGACTAGTTTAAGATCATGGGTAGGGTAGTTCTTTTTATGCACTTTGAGTTGCCTAGAAGCATAGGCTATGACCTTACCATTTTGCATTAGTAAACAACCCAAACCAACTCTAGAAGCATCACAAAACACAAAAAATCCTGTAGCCCATCCAGCAGTGACAATATAGGAGCAGACACAAGCTTATCTTTCAATGTCTAGAAGCTCCTCTCACACTCATCGGTCCATACAAACTTAACCTTTTTTGAGTCAATTTTGTCATATGAGAAGCAACAGAAGAGAAACCATTCACAAATTTTTTATAGTAACCCGAAAATCCCAGGAAGCTCCTAATATCCGACAGGATCAATGGTCTATGCTAATTTCTAATCACATTTGTCTACTTAGGATCCACCTTAATACCATCACCTGACACCACATAACCTAGGAAGGAAACCTCCTTCAACCATAATTCACATTTTTATACTTAGCATACAATTTCTCTTTCCTTAGTCTTTGCAACATTACCCTCAAATGATCCACATGCTCCTCCGCACTATGTGAATAGATCAAAATATCATCACTGAATACCACAACAAATGAATCAAGGTAGGTTTAAAGACCCTATTCATAGGATCCATGAAGATGGCTAGTGCATTAGTCAACCTGAAAGACATCACTATAAACATATAATGGCCATACCTAGTCTAGAAGGTTGTCTTAGGAATATCACACTCCCTCACCTTCACTTGATGATACTTGAAGCAAAGATCAATCTCAGATAAATGGCTAGCCCCTTGCAATTGCTCTAACAAATCATCAATTCTTGGAAGAGGATATCTACTCTTAATGGCAACCCTATTAAGTTGCCCGAAGTCAATACATATTCTAAAAGACCATCCTTATTCTTCACAAACAACACCATTGCACCCAAAGTGATTGGCTAGGCCTAATGAAACCCTTTTTCAACAAGTCCCTCAATTGCTCCTTCAACTTCTTTAACTCCGTCGAGGCCATATGGTAAGGGGGAATAGAAATGGGTTGAGTATCAGGAAGGAGGTCTATACCAAAATTATTTCCCTTTCGGGAGGGACACCAGGAAGGTCATTTGGAAAGACATCAAGAAACTCATTTACAACCGAAACTGACTCTATGGGAAGGACTTTGGAATCCACATCCCTAACCCTCACAAGATAGTGAAGACACCCCTTAAAGATCAACTTAAAAGGATTTAATGCAATAGATGAACCTACCCTTCACTACTACATCATAACTCTCCCACTCAAGAATGGGTTCATTTGGGAATTTGAATTTGACCTTATGGGTTCTACAATCAATAAAAGCATAGTATTCATGCAACCAATCCATTCGAAGAATGACATCAAGATCAACCATGTCCAATTCAACAAGATCACAAGGAAATACTTTATACAAAATGAAAATGGGACAATCTCTATAAACCTTCCTAGCAATAATAGATGTACCAATAGGAGTAGACACTTCACATGACTCACACAACAATTTGGGTTCAACATGGAACCTTTTGGAAACAAAGGGGGTAACAAAAGAAAGAGTGTCACTCGGATCAATCAATACATACATATCAAAATCAAAGATTTTCAACATACCAATAACAACATTGGGTACCTCATCAACCCATACCTCCCACGCAAAGCATAAAATTGATTATCCCCTGGGGGACACTCTTATTAGCCACCTTTACACATAGAAACCATATTAGCAGCTTATAAATGAACCTCTTTACCTTTGTTGTGATTTTGAGGGTAATCTATCACCTTATGCCTAGTCGCCCCACAACCATAGCAACTATTAGTCCCTCAAGCACGGGCATCTATGACCCCTACTACATTTCGGACACCCACCATTAGGAACCACACCTCTAACACCTTGAGCCCTTATAAAATGATTGTCAACCCTCTTTTGCAATACATTAGGAGACCCTTGGCCTAGATGGAACCGATCACCCTTCTAAATGTGGAACTTCCCTTCAAAATAGGCCCTTTTAGCCTCATGACTCCTCCTCTTTCTCAATTTTTCCTCATCCATTTGTTCGGCATAGGTCATCAAATGGGATAAGTCTATGTCACTAATCAACATGGTGGACCGATGCTCCTCACTCACCAAGTCAGAAACACCTATCATAAATTTGTTTATCCTAGAACTTGCGTCATCCACCAAATGTGGAGCATATTTTGAATGTTAGTTGAACTTGAGGGCATAATGCCTCAGACTCATAGACTCCTATCTCAAATTCATAAATTCCACCAATTTGGCTTCCCTAAGTTCAAGAGAGAAGAATCGATTAAGGAAAGCCACCTCAAACTTTTTCCAAAGTACTACATTGTCTACCCCCTTCTCCAATATCCATTTATTGTACCATATTTGTGCTACCCTTTGAGTTAGTAGGCCGCCAACTCCTCCTTATCTTCCAACCCCACAACTATGATAGCCAAAATCTTATAAACCTGATCAATGAACTCTTGAGGGTCCTCACTCACCTTTGACCCATGGAATTTTAAGGGATTCATTCAAGATGTCGTTGTAGGAGTATGAGGGGCTTGGGCCCCTTGGTTGGATTGGTTATCCACAACTTGTGCAAGCAAAGTGAGAGCATCCCAAAGCTCTCCATTAGTCGGTTGCTCCTCGGGTGTACAGGCTCTTCTTCCTCTCGTGTTAGGCATGATCTAGCATAGAAAAGGATAATCCTTAGGGACAAAACCTTACCTCAACTTCTATAGCATGACATAGAATAAGAATAAGGAAAACATTTCCAAAATGCCTCGTAGCCTCTTGCTCATAGTTGTGGTGCACAACATAAACATGAACAGGACTCTAATCAATGTGGTATGTTAGATTACGAGGATCTAACAACCTATTTCTCTAATACCAACTTTGTCATGATCCAAGCCTAGGGCCTAGATGTGACATAGTGCAAGGGGAACCCGAAGAGACCCCAAGCAAGCATCTTAGCAATTTATTACACATCCTTGGTCACAGAAGTAATAAAATACAACATGAGATGGTAAATAGGGATAACTGGGGCTAACGGATATCTTTACAACCATAATCAACAAGATTCAAAAGAGAGGGAGAGATTCAAAGTTCATAACGTTACATATGACATGTCCAATAATACCTCAACTGCATAGATAAGAGCAAGGGCCGAGACAAGTAACCAGGCTAATCCTCATAGTCAACATTTACATAAAGAAAGAAAGTCTTAGATCATAACATAAGATGATAAGCTACGTCCTCGGAGTGGAGGACTCACCAACAAGCTTGAGTAGAATCGTACTAGCACGTGGATGGGGATGCTCAAACATAGATCTGGTTCCTATATGGTGATATCATGTAGGCATATAGTATGCATTAGTACGTTTGAATGTACTAAGTATGTAGGATAAATGCAACAAGTAATAAGCACCATAATCAAAATGCATAACATACGGAATAGATAAGCATATAGTAATATGTCATGTATGAATGATGCTTGAAGTAAACCATGCTTATATAGAACATTATCCATGTGTAAGAAGAGACCACTATAGTGAACATCCAAGGTCTACCACCTTCTTGGAGGGGCTCATGAGGTACAAATCCCTTCATGTGGTTGATGAGGTACAACCCCCCCAACATGGTTATCAAGGTACAAACCTTCTAACATAGTTGTATGGATCTACCACCTCCCGAGCGAAGCGATCAAGGTACAAACCCCTCAACATGGTTACCCAGCCCTACAACCTCCCGAGTAAGGCTTGGTCATTTATCCTACATTATAGAGATGATATCATATACATTGATTCCTTGCATCATCATATAGTCATTCAACTTATAAGACATGCATTAGACCTTCAATTCCTCAAGAAATCATAACCCACACATTTTATCAATCACTTGGCCAATGTGTAGTGCTAGTGTAAAACCATGAATTTTAAGAGTGGAATCATGCTAGAAACTTCAATGAAAAACCATCAATAGATACTTGGTAACATCCTCAAGCAATATACATCAAAAGTCGTCATCAAATCTCACAATAGACCTTATATTCATAGCTCAAAACATGTTAAAACAATCACAATTTCATGAAACCCCAACATAGTGAAATTCATAATAAGTAAGACCCATGAGTAAATCAACTTTAAATCATGTAATTTTAGGTAAAAGAAAGCTTGGGCATCCTAGGTGAGAGGAACCCATGATAGAGAAACTCACATACCTTGACTTTGGAGAATCCTTGAAGAAGATTGGAGATGGAGACTTGAAGCTTCAATGAGAACCTTGAAATCCGAACGAGTTTTTAAGACTTGAATTTAGTAGATGAAATATTGGCTAAGTGTTTGAGTAAGTATTTGGGAATGTCTTGAATGATATGAGTGTGAAATAAGTCTAAGTATAGGCATTTTCATGAATGGGAACACTTAGGCCCATGACCTAAAGGCTTTGGACTGAGATAGAAAACTGACCACAAAATGAAATGAGGCGCACCCTTGGCCCATCGTGCTAGGGGTGCGAAAAACTCACTGGAAATCAATTTTTGAGAATTTTGAATTTTGATACGGTGGATCTTAAATTGGGGTTAGACTCATCACCCACTCAATTTGACCTCCTAAATAAGAATATAAAGTTGAATTTTTGATATCACGTACAAATTTTGAGATATATGAAAATTACAATTTCAAGCACTTTTGAGGCACATTTTTGGGAACTTTTTTGGTCAGTGCACTAAGCAAACCAAGCGATGCTACCCCAAATGAAATGACCCAAAAAAAGTGCTCGAAAACGTGTCCTTGGAAGTGTCCGAAATCTTATTTTTCATATATCTAAAAATTCATTTGTTATCCAACTTCATATTCTTTTTTGGGGGGTTAAATTGAGTGGGAAATGGTTCTAACCCTAATTTTAGAGCAATCGTATCAAAATTTAAAAATTGCAAATTATGCTATTTAGGAGGGTCCACTTTGAAGGGGCATATCTCTTAGTACACAAAGAACTGGGTGGCCCACGAACTACCAACTGAAAGCCCTTTAAATTAGCTTTCCAAGCACTTTGTTTCATCTCCGAGTTTTGATGAAGGATTTATGTCCATTTCCATAAAACTCGCCTATGCAGAAAATGCAATTTCCAGTGAGCAGTCCATTTTGGTCCTATTTTCTCTTGACTTCGGTCCAAGACTTTTAAGTCTTGGGCCTAAGGGTT